>OX123194.2:48937792-49007165 GCA_944739405.2 Euclidia mi | reverse complement strand
TTAAGATACTATGTAATCATCTTATTATTTATTTTTAGAGGTATGGCAGCATATTACATATTTAACTTCATCTTCATATAAAAGTATGGAATACCTTGGGGAAGTCTATGTCCTGCAGTAGACGTCTCTAAGCTGCAATTATTATGATAATGTTAAAGTAAAGATTTCATCAAATTAGTAAAACTACGAATCTTCTTTCTTTTTTCGTATGATGGTGTGGCTAACTCTCATATCAGAGTTTATAGACCGCTCGAAGGCTGTCGTCATAGCCTAACGATTATCGTCCAGAGACAAGCACCAAGACATCACGTTACCTCTAAAGCACGGTAGAGCTTCTGACTCTAAAGATCAATAATTTCGAATTATATTTATAATTTATATATTCTACTACCAAATCCACATAACACCATGTAGTCCCAAACTAAGCAGATGCTTGTACTATGGGTACTAGACAATGGATAGACATACATATAAACTTATTTTTTGTAAATACATACATATTATATATAGAAACACCCAGACCAAGACAAACGTCCATGTTAATCACAAATATTTGACTTGAGCGGGAATCGAACCCGCGACCTTCGGCCTAGCGGCCGATTACACTCCCGCGGCACCAACCGGTCGTTTGAATTAAATAAATAATTATTTTTTAATTTTTCTACATTATGTAATTTGGTTTTAAATATAGTCACTATTTTGTAACGAAGCCTCTTAAGTTTTAAATAATATACAGGGTGTCACAAGACCCATCACCAAGCCGAAGTCTACGCGTTTTGGACTTTATGCCAAGTCATACTAACCAAAAATAAAACCTGGGAAACAAGATTTTTTTTTAAGTTTTCACTTTTTTCAAGCCGCTATAAAAATGGGCTCGTGCAATTTTCGAAATACCTACTAATCTATGGATGCATAGGACATCTATAGAACAGTTGGCGGGGTAAATGCATCAATTTTGTACTAATTACAAAGATTCCATAGTAACTTTGAGCGTCAATATCTCCTGAACCAGTAATTTCCCAGGTATGATGCCGAGCAAAAAATGTTCGTAATGATTGGTACAATATGGGGTTTCAGTTTTCGTTAAGGGTCTTTTTACACCCTGAATACTTCGTCAATTATAATATAATTAAGTATTAATTTTATGTATAAGGCAGTTTTATTCATAAACTTCTTATTGTTTTAACCTTAGGGGCTTTTGACCATTTAATGTCTGACGCAGTCTTAGACATTTCTTTGTGACTAGTCATGGCTCGCTGATTTTTCAAGGGACATTGCGTCAGGATATCGCACTAAGCAGTTTAATAATCTGTGGAGAATGCCCGAGCAAAGCGGTCATTGGTCTTTGAATCCCTTTACCAAGGGGGTTAATTTAAATTAGTTTCGTTTTACTTAACTTCTTGCTACACTTTATACAGCTTTATGGAGATCATATTATAAAGCAAGCGACCGAGACACACTAGAAAGTTTGATATGTTTTTTTTTTGTAGTAAGTATGTTAGATTTATTTAACATTTTTGTCCTTATCTTAATTAGAAACGTATATTCTATAATGACAGACCTAACTACAACATTATGCGAAGTAATGTATATTCTATAATTACGAGTTACGATTTTTTTTCTGTGCACGGAAACCCTAAAACTCAAAACTAGAACTCACTTCGTGTAAAAAAGGATGTCAGCCAAGTGTGTACAAAGGAATATTCAATAACTGTTCAAGTGCGTGTCGGTTCACGTACAATTTCAGATGCGTAGCTTGGTAGCTTGGCACCAACAAGATTGGTTTTCATTTTATTGTTCGCCAAAATATGTAATGTAAAGTTAAATACAAAATGTCTAAAATATTTCTAATCTTACATTGTAACTGTTGCTTAAGCAACGTGTAAATTGTGCTGCCAAGTTCATTATTATTACGTCTACTAATTAGCTTTTTTACTCACTCAAATAAACATTACCATAACAATTTAAAGCTTTAGTTTGTAAGAGCTGGATATAATTGTAGCAAAAAAAAACGTAAAAATACCCGTAAAAAAGACAGTGTGTGATGCTGTAAAACCTATAAGTATGTTTTGTGGTTTACAGAGAACGCTACAACGGTTTAAATCGTTCAGCAATTTCTATGAACTTTGGCGATCAACAATTCCTAAAAAAATCTGTATCGAAGAACTAGCAACGGATTGCCTGAAACACAAATTGTATGTACGTAAAAAAATCCTTTACTTTTGTTTTGCAGAACGGACAGATTTAAAAGTAAACCGGTTACTCTCAGAACTTTCATGATACTGCGAAACTTTATTGAATCAGAAAATCGGTTGCGATTGTTTAATATCTCAGAAATCAGAATAAAAATATTCTCATAACAGGTATTACTGTATTTTATTAATAACTAGCTTTTGCCCGCGGCTTCGCTCACGTTAAATTTGGGGTAACACAAAACTCCTACATCGTTCGATAGTAATTTTCGTTTTAATTATGTTCATAGGGACTAATGAGAAATATAACCGCAAGAAATATTTAAAACATTTCTGTAAACAGTATTTTTAGAGTTCCGTAGTCAAAAATGGCTAAACACAGAATCCTTATAGACGCGCTATGTCTGTCAGTCTATCCGTATGTAACAGCCACTTTATGCCGAAACTATTCAGTTTACACATTTGAAAAATGGTAGGTAGATGTATTCTGTGAACCACTTTACAACTTTATAGAGAATAAAAAATACCTATTGAATATTAAGGGTGGCTATTCATACATGGAACTGATGTGAAACCCAAATGGGTTGTTAAAAATTACTTTGAGGTTCCTAAAACCATTGTTTCTCAAAGTCAATTGTTTGAAAGATATACGGTTCCAAAGTGGTAAAATGGGTGTGTGTGTGTCCCTGTAACTTTTAAAGTAAGAGAGTGACAAATCTAAAAAAAGCTACATGCTGTAGATCGTTAAAAACTTCCAACGAAAATTGGTTTGAACGATATGTAGTCAGAAGTTTTTGAAATAAAGCACATCTTAAAAACTGCAAATATTGCTTTGGCGTTTATACAAATACTAATAATAGTTAAGTAGTCGAAGATAATGGCTAGGGTAAGTCGATACCTCCACTACGGAACCCTTCATGAGCGAGTCTGACTTGCAATAGCGAAAAGCTTTTATAATGTTTCGACCTAGGTGTTACTTGTAGCCGTTTGCCATTACAAAGCTTTGGTGCATTAAGATTCCACATTAACAGGACTGGAACACCAACGTTTAGTCTCAAGTTGCGTGAAGGTACTCCTGATAAAGAAGTATAGTATAGAAGTATAATATAAAGAGTTCAGAATATCAAAGCCATGGTCCGATATATCTCTATACACACTTTCTCATTTATGAGTAAAGAATATTGGTCCAGCCGATTTAGCATGAAATCGGTACATAAATACATACACATTTTCGTATTTATACCTAATATTAGTAGGGATTAGCCAATGCTGTTACAATAATTATTAGTTTATATAAGTAAGCGAACGAAGTAATGACAGTGCACCATATGACAATGTATAATGTGGCAGTACAGATAGATATACGATAGCACATGCACAGCACCACTCAATTATTACAGCGCATGCGTTCTTACTGTCAATAGGTAGTAGGTTTGTCCCTACAAACTTCGACTCTCTCTAAAATCCCTCGCAGATTATTTTTTGCAACTAATTGTATCCTATGTGTTTTTCCTGGTTCTGAGCTACCTTCCCACAAATTTTCAGCCAAAACGGTCTAGCCGTTCTTGAGTTATAAATAGTGTAACTAACACGACTTTCTTTTATAATTATATAGATACTGTATGTTTAATGTACATAAAATAAAATGCGGTTGTATGAATCCAATTCCGTGTGGTAACGGATTAAGAATACGTAATGTCACCACCCCATATCATCCCATGGGTGTCGTAAGAGCCGACAGAGAGAGCATATTATGCAGAGAACAGCACTGTAAGAGAAGGAAAACTTGATGAAAACCCTATATCAACCCGTTTGGCCAGCGTGGTATTGTAGGAATTCCTCCTTTCAAAGGAGAGGCCTAGTCCAGCAGTGGACTGTTAAAGGCTGATGATGATTTATGAATCCAGAAGGGGTTTCAAATGGCTTTTAGTAAAAGTAGAAAAAGATTCTATTCCTACTTTAGTTAGACAAACCTAAAAACAATATTGGGCAGGAATCAAAAGTATATCACACATGACAACATAAATTGCAAAACGTACCAAAACTAACAATTTCCTTAAAAATACAGATTGCTTTATCAGTCGTATTTTAAATATTACATATATTTATTTACTGCTCTCTTTTCTGACTCTCATCTGATTATTATCACCATCATCATCATACATGCCAAAGAACATCATGGTCATATCTGAAGATAAGTCTACCAGAAAATTTCGTAAGCTATATTATCGAATGATCATAATTAACAAAAATAGTTTATTTTTACACATCATCTATAACATACGCCTTAAAACTTTATAATTCTGTTTTCAAAAGTTTCAGAAACTTGCAAACCGAAATCACAAAACAAGAACATAGTCCTCAACAAAGAGGAGTACGTAAAATGAGTACACATCGTATTGAGGGAATTCCACACATATTTACTCGAAATCTTTCCTCACCTTCATTGGGATTATACCTCAACAGCGTGGAGAGAACATTTCATATTCGCATGTTCTGTTCAGTTGCGTTCAGTCAACGACGCGGCGCAAATACATAATCAAACAAACAAAAAAAACAAACAAACAAATTTAGAATCATGCATGAGAGCTTGAAGAGCAAGCTGAAGTCTGCTTTAGTGAAGCATATCAGTATAAAAGTGGCATATATTTAGCCTTAGGATACTCACTGTACTTACATTATAGAAGAAAACTATTTTTGCTTTGTACCTACTCTTATTTTATTTATTTATTTATTTTATTTAAAAACTTTATATACGCAGCGTATACAGGCAAACTTAATGCCATGGGCATTATCTCCCAATCAACCTTTGAGTGGTGCAGACAAAAAAGAAGTAGGCGCTATATAAATAATTATAATGAAAACCACCTTGAGTTTGAACTTACATAAATAAATAGATTATATATATAAGGTATATGATACATACATATACATCAATAAAAAGATATATAAGCAATATATAATATATAAAACCATAATTTCAAATAATACATATTATTACTACATACTAGTACATCTACATATAATATACACCACTATTTTTTAATTTGTACAAAAAATTTTAACAGAGCACTAAGTATCTTTAACTGATCAGATTTATGTAGTTAAAAAATAAAAACACTAAGTCCCAAAACTGTCTCAAAACTGTCCACAAAAATACGTGATAATTGGTAAATGCATAACTAATACTATGACCGACCCGCGTACTATCATAGTAAAATGACCCATTGATAAATTTCCGGCCCCTCCCCCGCCCCTCTGCGCCTGCGCCACGCCCCGACGATGCGACAAACAGTGCTAAATTGCTAGCGAAAGTGAGCGTATCTAATTTCGTTGCAAAAGTTAATTGTTTGTCTACGTTTGCCCGACGCGATGGCCTATCATATCAGTTCGTACCACGGGAGTATATAGCTATGCTTCGTGCGTTCTTTTTGAGTGGAAAAATCGCGAGTGCAGCTGTGTACCCATGGACATCTTATTGTGAGTGTACAAAAGTAAGCCGGTCAGCGTCAAACAATTAAAACAGTGTATATTGGATGCTTTTGACAACGGTGGTGGACATTTCGAAGGACAATGGAAATACTTGTAAGTTTAGTAAATAATATGTACTTAAGTAAATAATAATTTGATGCGGGCGGCTCAAAATCGGTCTGTGTTCTCCACACACCTTGAGGCAGGCCTATGTCCAACAGTGGACGTCTCTAGGCTGACATGATGATGATAAAATAATATTTGTAAATAGCAGATGATTCTAACTTCATAAATACGCCAAAATTACTTTTTTCTTTTAGTCCAGAATACCTTCTTTTGTTTCGATATTTGTTTGCTTTTTAATTACATACCTCCGTATTTAATTACTTGTTAAACGATAAATTTTATTATTATATCTATCTATATCTATCTATCTATATAGCACGCTAAATTTGCAAACGCAAGTAAACCATGTGAGTCAGAAAGTCACTGGTACTCTACGCGCTATCTACCGCCTAAAAACCTTTCTCCCGCCCGAGACTAAAACAATGCTTGTGCAAACTTTAATTTTTCGTCTGATTGACTACGATGATGTATATTACTTTGACCTGAATACGGAGCTCCTATACAAACTTGACTGTCTTCTGAATAACTGCATTCGACTCATTTTCAATCTTCGCAAGTTTGACCATGTGTCCACTTATCGTCCTCAATTGAAATGGCTTCCCATTTGTCAACGCCGCAATCGATTATCCTTTATTCTATCCTCTCTCATCTGAGAGAGGATAGAATAAAGGATAATCGATTATAAACTTTCGCGATTTGTATACATCATAAAAAATAAATTAGCGGGTCTTAGTCGCGTACAATTAACGTATTTAAGGTTTATACCTTAATATAATAATAGTACTTAATATAAATATATATAATAGGTATTTCTATACCTATTTAGTTCCGACGTTTTGCTCGTCTTGCACCGAGCGTGGTCGCGGAGAGACGCTCGGTGCAAGACGAGCGAAACGTCGGAACCAAATAGGTATTTATATTTTAAATACGTTAATTGTACGCGATTAAGACCCGCTAATTTATTTTGTAAGATAAAAGGATATCAAGACTGACAGTATTGAAGGCATTTGAAAAATCAATTAACACTATTACGGTGATTTTGGTGTTTTCCATGGCCTCTCGAATATCGCCAGTCACTTTAAGGAGAGAGTGCTGCGGTAGTACTATGCACAGGCCTGAATCCAGATTGTAAAGGACTAAACAATCTGTTACTGTGAACAAACCGAGCCACTTGTTTGTGGACACAGGCCTCTAGCACTTTGGACAGAAAAGGTAGGGTAGAAATCGGACGGAAGTGGTTAAGAACAGAAGGGTTTTGAATTTTGGGCAGGGGAATTATGTAGGCTTTACGCCATAGGGAGGGGAAGGCACCGAAAGCAAGGGAAAAGTTAACGATGTGGGATATTGCAGGTAGGAGGTGATCTAAGATTGTCGTTATAATATGGATGTGTCAATACTACTATTGGTATAACTATTATCTACCAAATTCCTAAGTAATCTAGTAGTACTCCTGTCAGTATATAAATTAAATGCTAATAATTTAGCAAGTTGTCGCCTATGTAAATAAGAAAGATACATAGTATCTTTTGTTAAAAAGAAATTAGGTACTAATAAAAATATTAGTGTCAAAAAATAAAATACTGTCACTACGTCATGTCCTATTGTACAATAATAAATTTTATTTGCCTATCTGCCTGTTTTGGTCATCTGTGAGAGCATATGAATAAGGCAATGCACAAATAATAAAGCTACATCCTATTTTTGTGCTAACATCTATCATTAAGTCTGTTAATTCTATGAGACTGTTTTTGGAGACTAATGAGCTGTCACCATACAATATGATGACAGTAGTTTGTGCATTCAAGTCAGCATTCTTAATCTTATCAACTAGGGTACAAGACTGAGCTCCAGGTGAACAAAAGTTCTGTACTGGTCGCTCAGTGTAATGATCAATTAAGCTCACTAAACCTACTCCCAGTTGGCCTGAAAAAAATATTAAATTCTTACTGTCAGTCTTTACTGGATGCAGTTTGTTTTGTGTATTATACTGACATCCATGTGCATTCAATTCTATTGATTCAGCAGGTGTAGTCGCACACTTAGTTGTACAACTGGAACAGTAATTATTAGAGTTGGAGTATACTGAGGAGGAACTGTATCAGATCAGCCTATAAACCTTACAAAACGTTAAAATTTCTTTGCAATGGTAAAGATAAAGTATGCAAGAACAAAAAGGCCGGTATTTACTGCTTAACATGCGACCAATGTCAAAATAAGTACATAGGACAGACGGGTCGAAGTTTTGAGCTGAGATACAAAGATCATTTAGCGGCTTTTAGAAACAACCAGCCAGAAAAGTCTCATTTTGCCGAACATTTACTTCAAACGGGCCATAATCTAAATAGCGGACATTCATTTGATGTCATACACACTTGTCAAAAGGGTATCAGAATGTGCGTATTGGAACAATTAGAAATTTTAAAGCGGCACAAGAATACATTACTGAACGATCAAACCAACTTTAACGAGTCCCAATTGCTAAATATATTCGCATACCGTCATAATGACGCACATCAGGCGAGCGGCGGGGGGAATTAGAAAGTACAATCGTTTATAAGATACGCTCACGGTAGGAAAGCGCTCAGTCGTTGCCCATCGCTCCTGAGGATGCCTCGTGCAGAGGCGAAACACGTGTCGAAGAATAGTCGGCGCATACAGCGGGATACTGCAAGTCAGGTATCTTCCTGGAACCCATACCATTCCTATATCCCTTATCCTTTTAGAGGAGTTCGGTATTGTCAACCTTTTTCTATTGCAATAGTTGGGGTGGTTATTGCAATAGTTGGGGTGGTCAATCCGAGGGTGCGTGGTGGGTTCCTCTTTCCTTCCATTAGGTAATTATTTTATGACAAAAACACTGATTTGCATTATAATAAGTAATTTACGTTTAACGGAATCTAAACATTGTGTTTCTTTCCGTCGCTATCCGGAACTTTTCAGTCCTAATAATGGAACACGAGTAAAACACTCAGAATGATGTAATGTTAACAACTAGTTCAATTGATTCTATAAACATATTTGAAGAAAACATTTTCAAGAATTGATAATGGACCCTTTTTAAATGTGAGCACCAATAATCAGATTACCGTACGAAATTCGGCAAAAATACCCGATGTCGTCAGTAGTATAGTGGGTACTGGCCTTAGAAGACATGGCAACCAGAAAATTATATACTCTGACTAATATTGTACACCAATCTACGTAAACGTGCTTCGAGTGATTTTCATGTCCTTGTACTGTCAATGGTTGTAAACATCTTTGTTGTTCCGGTGTATTACTGAGATTGTTGAAGCCTAATTACCAAGAAAACAAACATGTAGCAAAACAATTTATGACCAATTATAATAGCCTCAGTGAAGCAGTTTAATGTTCTTGTGGTAATACATTTTGATTTTTTATAAATATACTGGGGTAAATTAAATAAATATGTTAAAATTTACACTGTGCAAATAATAAAATACACCTATAATCCACAAGTACTGCCGTGTCAAAAAGTTTTGCATATTTTAATTATTTGCAGTTGTATCCTATTCTAACTTAAGCAATCTTTGAACTTGAAGAGGCAGTATTTAAGTGGCATTTGATGTGTGGTATGAAACAATAATATCTCAAGAGCTTTTATTTTGTAACATTACAATAAAATAAATGATATTACTAGCTGTTATTGGCTGTCCAGCTTAAAGGGTCATATATTGGAACAGTAGACTAAAATAAAATAGGTACTACTGCCTAAAGTGAATAATATTTGCTCCTACTAATTAAACCATCGGTAAAATTGTTTTATAACCGCTTGACCGCGCACAAGTGACTATTATCCCATTTTCGAAATTCCGTAGACCGCGCACAAGTGACTATTTTCCCTTTTTGGTTACAGCGCTATACTCGGTCTGAATTTACTGTTTTAAATTCTTTGTCTCTGTTCTATTCAAATCATTGAAAATTTCTTCATGCTAAAAATACGAAGCGAGTCTTAGAATCGTTAACCCAGAACGAAAAAAGAATGTCAAATGCCACTCTTTGTTTCGCGCGCTCCGTGATTACGTGCTAATCGTATGCGTGTAATTAAATATTTTTATACTATGATACATGTTTTTTTTTACTTAATTCGGTGTAGATAGAACCCCTCTACAGTGAAAACTCATAAAATATGTATGTCATCGATTTAATTTTTAAAATAATCCGGTTTAAAATACACAAAGTGTTTTTTTCAACGATAGTCAATGTTCGCTGCTAAGTATAATAAATGAAAAACTAAATGTCAATAAAGTATTCATACGACTTGAACGAGTCATTCATAAGGTTGCACAAAAACATCACTTCAACTTACTCACGTTACCGACTTATCAACAATAAATGTTTATGTTAGCGCGCCCATCTGGCGAGCGGCGGTGCGACATTTTTTTTAGAACGTGAGCGGTCGGGCGAATTCGGCGAATCGGCGCTAGAGGTCAAGCGGATAATAAACATTTAATATTCTATCCATTCTTAGACATAAATGTATGTGGTCCATTATTTAATAATTGGAAATCCATCTTGTACTAATTTACCGCAAGACCGTTATACAGTTAACTTGTCCGGTATTCAGTGCAAGGAAAATTTAAAATGGTAGGACCCGAAGAAAAAAACTTCAAGTGTTAGCTAAAGTTTTGACTTAAGGATGCTGCCGTCGTTTCGCTTAACAGTCATTGTTACTCGCTTCAGAACATTTAATCTGTGGCTTGCCACAAGACCACTAGTGGTAGATGGGACATGCTCATTTTATTAAGGACTGAATGTCCACCAAGTAAATCAAAGGGATAATGAGTTGCTTTTGACGGAAGGAGCCGCCATATTTCTATCTCGCTCTTCCTTTAGAAACATGTTGTGAGACTTGGTAATTTTTGACATTGCACAGAAAGGCAAATCATCCTTTAATTTTCCTTTTTGAATTTTGTTTGTGTTTTCATTACATTATTTTGATAGTAAAACTGTATATTTCTCGTATGAGGGGTCAAGTTAATCCATCACAATTTTAGCGTTTTGTACCGAGTAGACTGACTTTGGGTAAAACCGTAATCGGACGATTAGCGTTTTACCTAAAGTCAGTCTACAAATAGTCACTACAATCATAGACAAATTAAATTGGAAGAAATATTGAGTCATCTGCATCATCGTCGCATTAGATCGGTTGCCAGCGAAAGCGTCTACTGTCTGACCTCAACACCCAACGGCTTAGACTAGTATCGGTATACTCACGGGTACTGGATTACTAAACCTGTCAAAGCTATTCACGACATGGGTACCGGACAAAGGTAGTAGAGCCTCGCTGATTGGACATTGTTGGATAGCATGAATGGACGGGCTCGACTAAAGCAGTACTACCTTCTCACAGGTTATTAACGTAAAGTAACAATATCTATACTATTGCGTTTATTCGGTGAGTGGAGAGTTCCAGAAGCATCCTCTTCTTTCTCTCCCTCGTCCCATTTTAAAGGGCGGCAAGTGACTTGTGACTCATTTGGTGTTGCTTGTGTCCGTGGGCAGCGATAGACGCTTACTATTAAGCGACGTGCCTGCTTGGTTGCCGTCAATAGCCTAACAAGCGATAATGATTCGGACGTAACTTTGAAAGCTCGGTGGTGCACGCGATAGGTTTGAACCCGTTACCCTCTGCATGGCAGTCTGTTGGTATTTGCTCTTAGCTATTGCAACCTTGAAGTAATTTTGATTATAATGATATATTCATTGAAAATAAACATGATTATTTTCCTTGATTATGAGCATAATTCTTATGTATGTAGGTACGTTAGTATGTCATTGAATCCCTGTAAATTACCTAACAGAGGTAGATAAAAAAGTACGTAATGGTAGTTAAAACGAACGAGGGTAAAAATGCGAGGGCTAGTTAGTAAAATATAAAATTTAAATATGTGTATCAAAGAGTTCGATAAAATAACACACATATATTTTTTTACCTCCGTCCAGTAAAGAAGTTGTAAAAAGATCGTATTTATCGTGGCAATAAAATAAAACCATCTATAAACTGACCCTTAGAATCATAGAAATCATTCTAGCTGGCATAAAAACCTATTGAAACACACATGGCTGTACCCATGGAAGACATTACCTTCCGTCATGTCACATAGTCGGGTAGAAATATGAGTTTATATACCTCGACGTCTAGGTAATAAGGAAAAACGGTATAATGAGAGTAAAAAGTTGCAGTGACACATGAGAAAAATATAGCGGGAGAACAAAGTAATTTACACAAGCTTACCCCATATTATGAAGACCTTTTTTATTATTTTAATAGCTAACTGACGTTTACTTTAATAGACGTTGCTTTCTTTGAGTATTTCTCTACAAAGATTTTTATAACAAGCATATTTTACCTTTTAAGCATATTTTCTGGTCGCCCCGTGGCAAATTAACTGCAGCGCGGATAAATTACTTACACGTCGACTGAAACTGATTTTATTTTAAAACTACATTTTAGTAATGTACTAATCTGTTTATATAAATGTCTTGCGATACTGACTGACTAACAGACAAGGTACAGAAACAACTAGATGCAAGATGCTGAAATTTGGCATGTATATTTAACTTGGGGAGTGTAGGGTTGCACTAAGAAGGGATTTCCCAAAATTCTCACGGGATCGGGCAGAAATGATTGATTAAAAAAATACGGGCATAGCTGTGGGCATTTTCTAGTATAGAATAAATATGTACCTCGGTGGCTGGTTGGATTTCAGACAGTTCAGGTATTCAGCACGTTCCCCCCCGTGGGCTCTCCACCTTGTCGTGGTGGGGGGCTCAGTAACCGTGGGTTTGAGGTACAATACCCACGGTGAAGCTAAGTGGGATCCCGGGAGGGGACGCTCCACGTGGGCTTGCGTTAGGATGCGTCCCAAGATGCGGGTGTGGTCGCGGGAGGAGAGGCGTGTCGGTGTTGCGTTGCCGCGTGCCCTATCTACCCCGACCAAATGGGGGCGCACCATCGTTGCGTCGCGGTGAGGCCGCAGAGGAAGAGGAGATGTGGTGTTGCGTTGCCGTCCTCCCTATCCTCTGCGGCCGCTGGGTGTTTTGGCGGCGGAGCCCAACACCTTCATCTGCCGCCAAGGGAGTTTCGTTTGGGGCCCGCCTGACCATCTGGCGGGCCAATACCCGTCGGTGGGTAGCGCGGAATGCTTCCGTGAAACCCTATCCTCCGACACATGGGTACATGAGGGGCACGGGTTGGTTTTTAGTCAGTAAGAGTCCGACAGTCCCCTTCGTTCTTCCCCCCCAGAGTGGAGGGTCTCCATGAGGATTTTCCAACCCGACACCAAAAAAAAAGAAGGTACTCAGCACGTTAATTCTTGTGAACTGAAACCACTTTGTACAAGTTTGGTTGAGTAGCAAAGTTATGCTCTTCACAAGTTCACGTCTTAATAAATATAAAATAATTTTGCTTCCATTTGTAACTTCACCAGGATTGAAGCGCAGATTTGCGACGTGTTGTCTCTTAGACGATATGAAACTGTACGCAGAGTTCCCCGACAAGAGTAAAGATTACGACTTTCTAAGCGCACGAAGTACCTCCGTGCAGCAATATACCACCAAACGGTGTGCTTTCTATTCGTTTCACGACCATAAACCAACATATAAAATTAAGAACTGTTCTTTAATTAATTACGGACTGCACGGTTGGCGTAGTGGTTTAAGCGGCCGCCTCACCGCTTGAAACTGCGCCGAGTATTGTGGGTTCGATTCCCACGCGAGACAACACTATGTGTGATCCATAAATTGTTGTTTCGAGTCTGGGTGTTCATTGTCGACCACTTAGCGCAGTGGGAGTGTAAGCGACTGCTACGTCGAAAGTCGCGGGTTCGATTCCCGCTCAAGTCAAACATTTGTGTGCATTAACATGGACGTTTGTCTTGGTCTGGGTGTTTCTATGCATAATATTATGTATGTATTTACAAAAAAAAGTATATTTTGGTCATTTTTGGTTTAATTTATAAATAAAAAATACGTACCGCTTATTTTTTAATAATCTAAAGGACGGACTTAAAATTTTTTTTTGTCAACTAGCCTATTATTTTATGTCAATGTTTTCATAAAACGTCATTTGCAAATGTTACAATATTCCGCCATGATTGTTGAGATAGACGTCAAACATATATTTTTTTTATTTTCTTCATCTTCAAAACTATTTTAAACTGGATATTTTTCTATATTTCCTGGGTTTTTTAATATGGTACATGTTGTAGCCAGAGTTCCATACAAAGAGAAAACATCTCCTTTCAGCTTCCTGCGCCCAATAGTTTTTGCTAAAGCTTGTCTGTCAGTGAGTCAGTAACGCAAGGATTTTATACATACCGATAACCAAGGCATGGTCAGCATAGACTCCACACTCTCTAAACTATTTTAGTTTTAAAAAGGAGTCAGACAAGGTTGTACACTATCTTCCATTTTATTCAATATCTATGGGGGTTATATAATGCGACGAGTATGTGAGGACTGGGTGGGTGGCGTTTTCATTGGCGGGACAAAGATTACAAACCTGCGGTATGCCAACGACACCACACTTTTCGCGTCTAATAAAGAGAAAATGTGCATCTTGCTGGAGAGGTTGGAACGTACAAGCAGAGAAATGGGGCTTGTCATAAATAGAGCCAAGACAAAAGTCATGATAGTCAACCGCAGCATGTCTCTCACCGTGACCGACAGTTTAAACCTAGAACTCTTAGAGGATTTTACTTATCTAGGCTCCATCGTAAAAAATAGTGAGTCCTGCGAGAAGGATATCAGAAGACGGATTGCTATGGCGAAAAGTGCTATGACCCAGCAAGACCGTATATGGACCGACGGTAACATCTCGAGGAAGACGAAGAAACAGCTCGTTACCACCCTTGTTGTTTCCATCTTTCTTTACGGTGCACAGACTTGGACCCTCAAAAAAGCTGACCGACAACGCATTGATGCATTTAAACTGTGGTGCTGGAGAAAAACGCTTGGAATTCATTGGACAGAACACCGTACCAATGAATCTAGTCTAGCCGAGCTTAAGCTACCGATGAGACTCAGCAAAACATGCTTACGGCGGAGTTACGAGTTCTTTGGCCACATTGCCAGAAATAGAGGTGATAACCTGGAAAAGCTGCTGATAACGGGCAAGGTGGACTGGGAGAGGCCCAGAGGCAGAAGCCCCTTGCGCTGGTCTGACCAGATCCGCTCTGCTTTGAACACCTCGGTGTGCGATGCCATCCACGCTGCCGAAGATAGAGTGAGCTGGCGCAAGATAGTCCAGGAAAAAGTAATCCAAAAATGACACTCAGCATTGAGGATAAACGAAGCAACGAGGAGTAGGACGATTTTCTAAATAAATAATGTTTAGCAATAAATACTCGTTAACAAAAATAGAACAGTACAGTAACTTGATTACATTACTTAAATTAATAAGGTTCAAAATCACCGATTTTAATTTTTATTCTACATAAATAAACCCATGTTATGTGCAAATATATTGATGATAAATAAAACAAGTTGCAACTCAACAACAAATATTTTCATGAATTAAACATACCAGAATATGAATAATATATGCATGTTTTTTAGGATACTCCTATGCGAGATATATTTTTATCCCCGTTTTCAAAATTTAAATCGAATTTCTGTTAATAAAGGTCCTAGATAGTCTCAGATGGTCTTTTCTTAAAAAAACTTTAAAATTCCACCACGAAACACAGAAAAATTCCTTATATCATTAAGAACAGGGCTGCTCTGATTTCAAGACTTCGAAAGTTTGGCAGGATGATTGGTGTTTGCAGTGCGTTGCTGAAAAATAACAAGCGTAAATTCCAATTATTTACGCCCAGCTAGCCATAAAGGTCGGACACTTTACACACAAAAATGTTATAGGAAAATAAACCGGCGGGGGAATTATTGGTATTTTTACCTACTCTATAATATTTCGCTCTTTGTGCCAAGATTTCCGGGTCATCATGGCCCTTCCGTCCTCTAGTAGGAAGCCATTCGCAAGCTTTTACATTTTTATGAAACAATCCGAAAAGTTGGGGTCGTAACGATAACCGGTGAGATGCTAGGGTAGTGACGAATAGGTTTATATACGTTGATCGTTTTATTCCTTTCTGTATTGTTATATATTTTTCTAAGAGTTAGGTATAATTATTTTCTTAGAAAATCTAAGATATCTCCGGATCAAATAAAACTTTATCAACACCTTTAACGAAATATTGACACACAAACAACACAAAGCTCCTGTTCAAAGATTGCCCTAGGCAAATGGGAATAGTTTCAGAGTGCAGTGGAAGCTTGGATTACATCCATTTGTTTAGAGCAACGCAATAATGTATGACATATATGAGGGTTGGAGGGAGATTTCAAAGCAAGCGACAATGACAGTTCTTACAAATGTGACCAGAGTCAAAAAATTACTACAGACAACAAATGTTACTAAACTAATATTCTTGATTTATACTAATTATTATAGGCAATATATCTATTTCAAACAGCTCCGTATAATTACTCCTATTAATTTCAATAATACAGTACAAAAGAAATATAAAGTACGAAGAGAACAATTTTTCTCAACTTGCCGTCCGGGACCGAACATAATTTTGATATATTTACGGATAAATCACGCTCCATTCATTGTGGTTCTATTTTTAACGAGATTGTTTGGGCATCATACCAACAAATTGGATGTGCCAAGAGCCATGAAGGGGATAGGCGGCGGAGGCATATTTACCGCTTACTTCTGTAGGATTGCGAAGATTAACAGGATCGCTCTTACCTCATTATGCTACGGTTCCTTTCGTCTATTAATTTAAGGCCCAGTGTAGTGTGTAGCGCTCATAGCGAGACTTGACTTGTCGTTCGTAACAGATCGGCAAAGTTAAGCAACGCTTGTACAGGTCGCCACATGGATGGGTGACCGTGTGTGGCATTTACATCTGAGCGCTACCGTGCTTCGGAGGGCACGTAAAGCTGTCGGTCCCGGTTCTTGTCTTAGGATAAGGATCGTTAGGCCATGTCGGAGGCCTTCGGGTGGTCTGAAAACTTCGACACCAGAGTTGACCACACACTCACACGAAAAACAAAAACCAAAGGCCCTGTGTTTAAGTAAATGACGTTTAAGATTTTGATCCTAGTGCCGTCCATATTTCACTCGACTGATTTCTCTTTTAGGTTACGTAACGTGTTATGAGGATACATATTATATTTTTCGTTTAACCAATAATCTTTGCTTTGATATGTGCCTTTATTAACTACCTTGTTTTTCTATTAAATTTATAAATATTATAGCGTAAGATATCGTCATATAATCTCAATGTAGAGATTTAACCAAGAGTCGTAACTCTTGTTTAAATCTCTATTTCAAAGTTTATCGTGTTGTTTTGTTAAGCCATTGCAGAAAATTAGACCTCAGTAATGCTTGTGAAACTAAATGACGGTAGATAAAATATGAGTATTACACGCTTCCGCCTACTGATAGATCGATTGTATGGAAAAGCTAACCCATGTTTAGTGAAATAAATTAAACGAATATGTCATTTACAAATGCTGAGGACAGCGATAGCCAAGTGGATATACCAACATACTGCCATGCAGAGGGTATCGGGTTCGAATCCACGGCGCGCACCAATGACTTTTCGGAGTTATGTGCGTATTGAATTGTTAATTATCGCTTGTCCCGTGCCTCGGAGAGCACCTTAAGCCGTCGGTTCCGGTTGTCATGAAGATCTTTGACAGTCGTTACAGGGCGTCAGTACCTTCTAAATAAACTAACACTAGTCTAAACCATGGAATATCGCTATCCCTTCGGGTTGCGGAGGTCAGACAGGCAGTCGCTCCGTGGAAAAGCTAATATTCAGCCAAATCCGGTTAGACTAGAAAGCGGACTCCAGATTGAAAACTGGGATAACGCTAAGAGGATGATGTCATTTACAAATGCTGTTATATCCAAACACGTCCTTGCAGTGTAAAGTGTACACATGATACGATTCTGGTTAAAGCTATACGTTGAACTATGTCATCATCATCATCAGCTTTTAACAGTCCACTGCTGGACTAAGCCTCCCCTTTGAAAGGAGGAATTGGCTTACTATACCACGCTGGCCAAACGGGTTCGTATAGGGTTTGTATCAAGTTTTCCTTCTCTCACAGTGCTGTTCTCTGCATAATATGCTCCCTCTGTCGGCTCTTACGACACCGATGGGATGATATGGGGTGGTGACATTCCGTATTCTTAATCCGTCACCACACGAACTATGTAGTACCTGTTTATTAAGATCGAGTAACAAATAGATCCAGACAAGTAGGAAGTAGTAGCTATACTTTGAACAGAGTTGATCGTTTAATTTTGTTCAGATATTATCTATCATAAGACCTCAGTATTACTTGTGAAACTTAATGACGGTATATGATGTACGAGTAATACACGCTTTTGCCTAGTGATAGATGGATTGTAAGGAAAAGCTAACCAATGTTTAGTGAAATAAACTGAGCGAATATGTCATTCACAAAAATTACTGTAATATCAAAATACGTCCATGCAGTGTAAAGTGTGCACAAAGAACAATGCCCATTTTTCTTAGAGACGCGCCGGCTCAGATGTGGA
This sequence comes from Euclidia mi, assembly GCA_944739405.2. NCBI lineage: Eukaryota > Metazoa > Arthropoda > Insecta > Lepidoptera > Erebidae > Euclidia > Euclidia mi. The sequence goes on along the minus strand of OX123194.2, from coordinate 48,988,772 downwards.
CAGTCAAAAATCGTAGTAGTTGTTATTGCATTCGATTAAAGAGTGTTAAACTAGAATTTTGAGATTGATTAGAGGTCCATCACATTCATAGTTTTATAACAAGAAGTACTTTTATATACTCACAAAACATTAGGTATGTACCCACCTTTATTAGGATGGTTAAAGTATTTCGTAGTTTTGCTTAGAAAGGAATGAGTTAATCATTTGGTAAGGGTAGAAATCCGAAAGAAAAAGCCAGAAGTCGTAAAAGATCCAAAAACATAAAAAGCATTCACAATGTGCACGAGCAAAACAAATAGGTAACAAACAAAATAAACTGAATATGACGTTATTGACATTTACTTAAGAGTCAAAAAAGTGTTGCCATTGTACAGTTTTAAATGATATTGATTAATCGATATGGATTTCGGACATAGGTTATTTATATATTTGGTTCAAAATCGAACTTATTTGTAGTTAATCGCGTATATACCATAAAAATACACACATTTTAAATGTTTAGGGACCAAGTAGAGATTTGCTATTAACTCAAATCATTTTGAGTAGAGAAAACGTAAAATCGATAAAGAAGTGATAATTGACGACCGGTTGGCGCAGCGGGAGTGTAAGCGACTGCTACGCCGAAGGCTGCGGGTTCGATTCCCGCTCAAGTCAGACGTTTGTGTGCATGAATATGGATGTTTGTCTTGGTCTGGGTGTTTCTATGTATAATATGTATGTATTTACAAAAAAAAATGTATATATGTATGTTTATCCATTATCTAGTACCCATAGTACAAGCTCTGCTTAGTTTCGGACTAGATGGTGTTGTGTGAATGTGGTAGAATATTATTATTATTATTATTATAATCGATTTAATATTATGATTTCTTTACTGGCAATTGCTGATCTATTACCTGTTGGCTATTTAGACGTTAACACATCTTTTTAAACCTATTTATTGAATAAGTTTCTCGGCACACCTTTAGTAAGGCCTATAAATTAAGTTATAAATAAAAAGGATTATTCAACAACTAATTCAAACTTTATTGTGCTGTTAATGAGTTCCAAACTGGGCCAGAAATGGGCATTGTTCTTTATCCACCAAAGCTGGAACATGAATTTACTGAGATATTAGCTACCATACTATCATCTGAGACAACAGAAGCCACTGTCTGTCCATGTAGAGAAGCGACATAAAACCACAACAATAGGCTGCGTTGCATCAGATCTATTCTGACAATTTTGTTGCACAATTTTGTTCTACACTGTACACAGTGCATACAATGTTGTCTGTCTGCTGTTTCATGCTATTCAATACGAGGATTCCGATCCAATCAATGCTATCTATCTATGAAATAGAACAATTAGTCTTATTGGTTTTTATTTCTGAGAAATCGTTTGATGAACTACATATCATACCGCATCTAACCGTATTCCGGCAGATTTGGACAGAGACGTGGCACACTTAATTTCTCGTTTTATGCTAATTGTACGAGTACATATCGTTTTTTTCTTATAAGACAGCTCCCACACACTTAACAAATATACAACTAATGGACACAATGAACACCCAGACTCGAAACAACAATTTATGAATCACACAAAATATTGTTTCGAGTGGGGATCGAATCGAAAACTCTCGGCGCAATGTCAAGCAGCGAGGCGGCCGCCTAAACCACTACGCCAACCGTGCAGTCAACTTGTACACTGATCCTACACTGTGAGGAAAAATCGATAAGGTATCAAGTATGTAACTGTTCGTCCACGACTCTGACTAAGAGCTGGGTAATAATAGAAAGTTCTCAGACTTGTAGGATTCCTAACGAAGTTTCCTGCACCGTTTAGCAAGCGATAAGTATATATAATTAACAGCTTGATACGCACTGAACGTCTCGTATCTCTACTGGACTATGGTTACACTACCTTCCATATATAAATTTTGATGAATTTGTGTAAAATGTTGGGGAGATAGGTCAACAAGACAAGTCAAAACCCCGTAAAAAATTGACTACAAAGTTAATCACATGTAAAATAGAAAGAAATAGTTTATATTTTATATGATTGTGTGCAAAATGCGGGCACCAAATGGCACAAGCGCTCGCTGAAATGCATAAGGCTACCGATCCCTTGATGACCAAGCAACATTTTCAATGATTCGGCTATACTACTAACACTACACAACGAATTTCGAGGTGAAATTCTTCACTATATTGGGTAATATTGCAGCCAAATAAACCTTTACCAATATCAATCTTAATTTAAACAGAATTGATTCAATGATTTCATTTGAATAAACATGATAGAATAGTTTGAATACAAATAAATTTCCATTTACATAGTTGCTCATAAAACAATAAATATAAATTTATATAACAATAAAATTAATTGAATTGCACTGTTGGTAATATTGGCATTTTAATTAATTAATTTATATTATTTAGGTAAATTTAATATACTAGGCATGTGACGTTATCGGTCGCAGCGCATGAAAGTTCGGCGAATCAATGACTAATATTAAATTAATATTATGACTAAAATATTTACAGATTAAAGAGGCATTACATATTTTATGATTGGTGGACAAAAGAACAATGCGCCATTTGTGAAGCTTTAAATTGTAGATTTTGTATTATATAAAACTAGAGGACGCCTGCAGTTTTTTTAAATTTACCCATTTTGGCCGATCCCGTGGGAATTTCGGGAAATCCCTTCTTAGTGCACCCCTACGGTCCCCAAGGAACATAGATGCCAAATTTCAGCTTCCTGCGCCTAATAGTTTCGACTGTAGCGTGTCTGTCAGTCAGTAAGTAACGCAAGGATTTTATATATTAAGATTATAAAATAAGAGATGCAACCACGCTAACGTTAGCCTGATGAAACATTAATAATAATTTATCTCAAAATATTTTACAGTTAGCATCGAATGAACTTCCAATAGCCGAAATATGCAAATTGAAAATATAGTGAAATGTCATATGGCCTTCCAAAATTATTAAATAAAGCTTCGTCTGCCTTCAATTATCATTTTTCAAACACATGGACGTCTTGGAAAACAAAACTATAAATATTAAAATATATGGGATCCGATCTCTTTCGAAGTTTGCACCCCCCTAATGGCGTAGGTCTTTCTTTGTGTGTCAGTTTTAAATGCGTTATTTACTAAATTGGATGAGTATTCTTTGCCAAGTGACGGCTGATAATAATAGACATACAAGTCTGTTTTACACAAAATTAAATTGGGTGAGCATTCATGCCAAGTTTCGTTGGATGCTTACGTTAAGCATTGTTCTGTGATAGAGAGAAACTATCCAATCAGAGTTCAATAACGTGATTTGAATCGAAAATCAGGACAACCAGACATATTCTGCGTCTGTAAATTATGTTGTATTACCTACAAAGTAATTTATCCACAACATAACATAACTTCACGCCTTTTATCCCCAAAGAGGTAGGCAGAGGTGTATTACACACCCATTTATTCAATGTCTTCATTATAAGAATATTTATTAATACTATCCAATTAGATTACAAATCTGTGCCTGCTATTCAATAAGTACCAAAATAACATATTTCGCTTATATTTACGGTTCTAGGTCTATTCGGCTACCGGCTTTACCTATTGAAATTATGTTAGATATCTCAAAGGAATGACGTGAGGTCAGATAAGAAAAACAGGCTCCTCCTTACATATTAAAACGCAATTTCACCCCACAGAGTACTTTGTAACATTGTAGAAAACTTTTTTACATTTTGTACATAGTAAATAAACATCGCTATTTTTTTTTAATTGATAAAAATAAATAACTAATATTATTAAAATCGTATGTAACCCTACTGTGATGTAAAGTAAAAAATAAAAGCACCATTAGTTTCACGTATTTGCATTTTTTTTTTTTATCAAAAGCATTAAAACGTTGGAGCAAAACTAATGACAGAGTAATAAAACGTTTCAGCTGTTGTAAATAAACAAAAACGTCTGGGTATGGATGGGGTATGATAATACGCAATCTGTGGCAATAGTTGAATGTCGTTATTCATTAAAAAACGCGTCGGTAAAACGGTTAGCATGGATTGTTTCCGTGCTAGGAGATAGCGATCAGTGAATAGTTTTAACATATGAACATTTTAGTTCCCGTGCAAAATGTATTCGCGAAACTGCACAGTTTTAGCTAAATAGATTATTTATTTATGCACTCTATGTATTGAAGAGTATTTTATTTAGATTTGATATTTAAGACTGCCTCTTTGGTCTCGCGGCATAACTGTGCGCGTGGGATCGGGAGGTCTCGGGTTCGATTCCCGGGTCGGGCAAAGTGTGGGTTTTTCCGTTAGGAAATTCTCAGTAACAGCACGGAGTCTGGTATTGTGCCCTGTACGGCAATAGGCTCGCCCCCTATAACGTGGGACCTAAAAATTCATGGCGAAATGTGGGTGTAATCTTATACCTCTGCCTGCCCCTTTGGGGATACAGGCGTGAGTCTATAAATAAAATAAAAAAATGATATTTTAGAAGATAAAAATTTAACTGTAAAATACATCTGTGAATGTTATTCTTGGGGAATTCTAGCGTTACTAACCCTCCGAAAGACAAAACACAGTTAAATCTATTGAGCACAAGAAGCTGAAATTTTCCATAAGTCTCACGGGATCGCTCAGAAACGGTTAAACTAAAATAAAATGTGTGGGCGTAGCTGCAAGCGTCATCTAGTCTACAACAAAAACAAAATATTCATTTACTTATTTTTTATGAGTGTGTGTCCAACCCAAAAGGGTTCGACACACACTCATAAAAATAATATCGGTACTCCAAGGCCTCCGACACGGCCTAACGCGTCTTGGCTTAGACAAGAATCCAGATTGACGCTTTTACTATGTAGTGTAGTAGAAGCGCTCTGATATTAAGCCACACATGGTTACTTCTCTGAACGTCGCTTTACTTTCAGTCTATTACGAATAGCATGACAAGTCACCCTTTAAAGGCGCTATTAACTAAATATTAACATTTTTCTATATTATTAATTATGAAGTCTTTGCACATAGACGATTTATATTCTTTCTTCTTATAGAGAAGGCTCAATTCCAGCAGTTGACTGTGAAAAAAGTAAATATATTGACATATGCATGTTCTGTTAGCACAATGTGCTCATTCATCATCTTCTGTGATAGTAACCTCCTGCTGGACGTTACTATCACAGAAGATCGACGCAACGTGAGTCACGTTACGTCGATTATCGTCGTTCTCTGACCAGATTGGAGACATCCTAAAAACAGGACAGGTTAGAAGCACCCTGAACAGAAGAGCATGCATGAGGAATCTGATGGAAGTGAATGAAGCAACAGAGATATGTCAGGATCGTTGCAAATGGCGTTCCGTAGTCTCTGCCTATCCCTCCGGGAAACAGATGTGAGTCTATGTATGTATGTATGTATATATGTATGTCCCGAAAATCCCGGGATTCATTGAATTAAATCTCGAAATTTTCGGGACTAAAATATGATCGGGATCCCGGGATCCCAGTCTTCGGGATCCCGGGACCGAATCCTCTACTTGCACCCTTGTTCGCGCGACTTGAAATATAGCAAGTGAATTATAGGTGTAATAAATCTTTGCTTACCCTTTCGGAGTCTAGAGGCATGACGTACTCATGCCTATGTGATATTTGTTTATGGGAAAGAGGAAACGAAGGGATACGCACGCAAACGAAAACAGGTCGACTATGCAAATATCTGCTGCCAGGAGTATAGTGTGCCAACAACCTTGTTCTGTGTACTGGAAGTAAATTATGACTCGGGTAATTCATCTTTATGACAATACTGGGCCTCAAGAGAACTCAATAATACTACACAATTTTGTCATAATCCGCTCAATTTAGACATCCGAGGGTACAATAATTCGCACAGAGCTAAAAATTGGTAGAATTGTTCTTTTTTTTGTGTTTTTTATCACTGGGGTCGTGAGGATTTTTATGTTTAATTTATAATGGTTTCTTGAACAATCCTACAAATTTCAAACTGGTTGCGAATAATTGTAACCTCACCCCTAAGTTTTGGTCTTATAAGTCCGGACTAGTAGTAGATACTTCATATAATATCCCCCAATAGCAGGATCACCTTAGGTTGACTTAGGTTGACGCTCAAATTGCATCTGTCTGCAGTTTCGACTCAGCGAATTTACTTGGATCGCCTATCGCTACGAGTAATGCAAGTGGTGTGACGTCTGCTGTTGCTGACCTCGAGTAATGCAAGTGGTGTGACGTCTGCTGTTGCTGACCTCGGGTCATGTGGCGAAGGCAGTTTCAACTATACTCTCTTCAATAAAATTGAGAGTTCGAGCTGCTTCGCATGTTCGATGTGGTAGCGATGGCTACCATCAGCTGCGAGTTTGTCGCGTCTGCGTAGTTCTTACCGCTCTTAGGTGTGGCGTCTGTTTTCGCCCGTTTCGACCCGGAGCTAACGCGCAAACGCCCCTTACGATGCATATGTACTTATACTGGTGAAAGTAAGGTCGGCAAAATAATCGAAGCAACATTATTATTTTCATTAAATTAAGTAATAGAGAGAGTAAATTATTTCACTAAGCACAACCACATCGATAAATAGTACAGGCGCATGATAGAAGCATAAAGGTTTTTACTATAGTTGATAGACTTTTTCAATCATCTGTCCATTTTTTTTGTATTTAACGAAGTATGACTATTGTTTTGAAAATTACCAGAATAACAGAATTTAACAGAGGCCAGGCGTTTATAAAAAAGCTGGTCACAAAGTTATCAATCCGTCATAATATATTCTGAAAAGTACCAGGGTAACATAAATGAACAGAAGGTACTCACCTATAAAAACCTGGTTTTGAACTTCTTACTTGAAATCAGATTGTTTTTTAATTTTCATATTATGAAATAAGCATTACAATTTTAAATGTAGAAGTGTTTTAATAAGATCATTAAATTTCCAACTAAATTAAATATTTAATTCAACAGATAACTTCTCTTTTACAATTTTTAGCAATAATTAGAATTTACACCGTTGTGTTTATTCAAATTATTGCTAAATATTGTTTGAATGAATACCGTTGTGTATTCAAATTGTTGCTAAAAATTGTACAGTACAGTATGAACACTATATTAACACAGATATCAATACTCCTAACTCAGTAAGTATGAAAATTTTATAAGCAATTAGTTATGTTTGAAATAGAATTAGTTTTTATTATAAGTCAAATCGATTAGATCGATTGAGTAACATTTTGTTTAGTCTATTGAAAATTTCTGACAATGGTCACACTGAACTGTCACTTCCGTTCGCTTCCTTGAGAAATTACCACGTTGTCGACTCGTACGTAAAATAATTGATCGCCCTTTGAATTAGCGCGAATTGAATCAACTTGTTATTGACTTAATACGTAATTGCCGCTTTTTTGACTCCCGGCACGGTTTGTGACATATTGAACATTTGTGAAAAATCTTGTGAACTTGCATCGTGCATTGAAGACGCCGCGTTGGAGTCTGGTAAAGTAAAGATAATTCACTAGCTAATATTGGCCAATTTAGTCTCGTGTATGTCTAGCTTGCCTCCAGGACTCCACTCAAGAACATCACCAGGAGATATTTGGTAAGACATTAATATTAAGCTTACTTGTATTCGCTGTGCAACACAGTACATTTATGTCTGAGATTTGTTGTGGCTGACAAGGGCTGATGCAATTAATCCCAGCTCCTTCTAGCCAAATTCTAGACATAATTTTTGATAGCAAGAGCGTGGTTAACTGCCTATATTGTAAATTTGTATCTTAGCCGTTGATTGTATCTGAACTCAGATTGGTATGAGCTTGTATCTTATCACCTTGTAGACAGTATTGTAGTGTTTGTCAGGTCAGTTATTGTCTAAAATACATAATATTTAATTGTATAAGTCGACCTAGATAATTTGAAACACATTGTCACATAACCTCAATCAGTAATTGTTGATTTGTATTGTTGAAAAATCTAACTTAAATTTGTTGTTGCATTAATAAGTTAGTTTGTTTGGATACATAACAGCTGTATGTATCAATAAATTTAGTAAATTTAGTTTATTGCATACATTCATAAACATAACAACCAACTTGACCTTGCCACTTGGGCGGGTCACATTAATAAACTTTGTTTTGTTATAATATAAAGATAATATTGTTAGGTAACACATATTCTGTGCTTACTTCCTATTGTATATCATAAATAACACAGTTAGCCTGTCTGTTGCAAATAATTAATTAATTAAGTTGAAGTTTCAACTTTATTAATTTGTTATAAGTTATAACTTTGATAACTTTTGTGTTTGTTTCAATATACTGTAACCTTTAATTTTGTTGGGCAGTAAATACCTGTCACTTGCCTGCACTTGCAGTAAACAGGCTAATACTTTGTTGGTTTCAAAGAGTTAAGAAAAATTAAGTTTTGATTGTTAATTTTATTTAGCGCTTGTCCGGGCTCTTTTGAATTTTGATTATGTCAGCTATCAAGGACTTGCGTGCGGCTGCTGGTGCTATTGCATCAGATTTGCGCTGGTTTGCCTCGGCCAATGCTTTAGTGAACCGGCCTGATCGCCAGCAGGCGGTACTACTTCAGAGGTACGAGCGGATTGACGATCGCCTGGCAAGTGTGGAACAGCAATTCCGCACTTTCAGCACTTGCTGTCTTGAAGTGTCAATCATTGATTTCACCGCTGACCAGCGAAATAAGGTCAGCGAAGACTATGCCCAGGTCTTAGACCTGTATGATGCTGTCTCCAATACTGCGAGACAACTAGTTGCCGATAGGGAAGGGCAACCCGGCCTGAAGCAGGAGCTTCCTAGGTCAGTACTGGGGCTGGTGAGTAGGCTACCTACTTTGGACCTCCCCCATTTTGATGGCTGCCTAGGAAGCTACCTGGGCTTCATTAACTTGTTCGACAGCCTGGTCAATGACAGGGCTGACCTTCGGCCAGCACAAAAATTGGCATATTTAATGTCGGTTCTGGATGGGGAGGCTAAGGGCCTCATCCAGCATCTGCCCGTGTCTGACGAGGCGTACCAGACGGCTCGGGACCTAATTACCCGTAGGTACCATAATAAGCGTGGCCTCGCCGACAAGCACATCGAGCAGATTTTGGGTTTGCCGACGCTCACCCGGGTCTCTGGGTTGCGCACCCAACTGTTGAACCCGCTCTTGGTGGCCATCAACGCACTTAAGTGCCTTGAACTGCCCGTAGACCAATGGTCTTATCTATTGGTGCACATTGTGCTGAAGAAGCTGCCTGCCGACCTGAGGTCGCGTTTTGAGCAGCGCTTTGGTGGGGATAGCGCGACCCATCTGCCCCCCTTGCTGACCTGGAGAAGTTCCTGGAGGATGAGTGCCGGGTCTTGGACAACTCCGGTGGTGACACGCCGGCTAAGTCGCAGCCGCCCAAGGTCAAGGAGCAGGTTCGCGTTCACACTCGAGCCAATGTTGACCGGCGCCCTCCTCGCTTTGCAGTCACGCAGAGCCCAGTGGAGTGCTCCTACTGCAAGGTCACGGGGCACAGAACGGCCAATTGTAGGGCATTCTTGGACCTACATGTCGCCTCTCGTAGGCGCATCGCGAATGCCCGCCGCCTTTGCTTCTCTTGCTTGGGGTCCCACTACCAGCGAGACTGCCCAAACTCTCGCCCCTGTCCTCACTGTGGAGGACAGCATTTGGACATTCTCTGTATGAATGCCAGAGAGGTTGGCCGCTTGTCCAACCAGCCGACGCCGCGCACGGGCGGGTGTTTTGAAGGTGGCAGCCGAGGCTCACCGGCGCGTAGCCGAGAATCGCCTCGCTCAATTGATCGCCACTCGCCCCGCTTGGAGAACCGTAGCGTGCGCACGCCTCCTCTCTCTCGCGCACCTGAATGTGCTGTTCAGCGTCACCAGCACCATGACTGCTGCCCCAGGTATTCCCCTCCTTTGGCGGAGCGTCCCCGCCTTGACTCGCGCCCACCTCGTTTTGGGCGGGTGCGTCATTATGACCCCCCACAGATGGTGCGCGGATCAAGTCATCGCGCCTTTGAGGACTTCAAGCCGCACCCTCATTTTGATTTGCCTGGTCCTGGCCAACGGTCGCCGCCCAGGCAACAATAGGTCATTGATCCCTGCCCTATAACGCCAACCTCCCCCATTGAGACCGTTATCCTACCAACGGTTGCTGTTAGGGTCTGGGGACCCACGGGGACCTCTGTTGTTGTCCGTGCTATATTGGACACAGGTTCACAAGGTTGCATTGTTTCCACTTATTTGGTAGGGCAGGTTAAATTAAATATGGGCTCTTTTCCAAATTGTATACGGGGCATAGGTGATGTAGCCTCTAATGTTGAAGGGCAAGTTAAGGTTTTGTTTGGCCCTGTTGAATCTTCACACCCGAGGATTAAAACCTCGGCTATTGTGTTGAAGAATATTTTGGGTATGCATCCACAGAAGCAGCTACCTGCTGCTGTGGTGAATTTGACATCGGGATTGGAACTGGCAGACCCCAAATTTGACACACCGGGACAAATCGACTTGTTGATTGGCTCTGATGTCCTCGGTGGAAATTTGATTGGTGGGAAACGGGTCTTGGTGCCAAATAGTTTGACTGCCATCCCGACCATATTTGGATTTGCTTTGATGGGACCTGTACCTAGGGACCCCCCTCCACCCGAACTTGATAATTTGTTGGCTGTAGGCTCTGCTCTCCCTGATGCAGTTCAGAGGTTTTGGGAGGTAGAGGAGCCGCCTCAAGCTGCCCGTTTGAATCCAGAACATGAGGAGTGCGAGCTGTTCTTCCAGAACAACACTGGTCGACTCCGTTCTGGTCGGATTATTACGAGGCTACCCTTCCTGTCTGTTCGGCCTCCGCTTGGTGAGTCACGACCTTTATCCGAAAAGAGGTTGTTGGCCATGGAGCGCCGCATGGGTCGTGATCCGGAGCTCAGACAGAAGTACATTGAGTTCATGAGGGAATATGAACAGTTGGGACACATGTCTGTGTCAAATTTGGATTGGCGTTCGGTGGAGCATTACTTTCTCCCGCATCATGCGCTATTGAAGCCATCGACTGGCAAGCTGCGCACAGTGTTTGATGGTTCTGCGCAGACTTCAACAGGCATATCCTTGAACCAGTGCTTGCATTCTGGTCCCAAGTTGGTCAAGGACCTTTGTGACGTCATCACCAGCTTCCGACGACATCAGGTTGTCTTTGTGGCCGACATAAAAATGATGTTCAGGCAGACGATTATCCACCCTGATGACCGTCGCTTCCAGCTGATCCTTTGGAGAGAGTCTCCTCGCAATCCCATGGTCATCTACGAGCTCAATACAAATACGTACGGGTTAAGGTCAAGCCCCTACTTGGCAATACGTTCTCTTTGGGAGCTCGCAGACCGCGAAGGCCTACGTTTCCCAAGAGCCTCCGCCATCTTGAAGGACGATATTTACGTCGATGACATTTGCTCGGGCGCCTCCACAGCGGACGAGGCGATCCTCCTGCGGGACGAATTGATAGGTATTTTGGCCTCCGCTGGTTATGAGTTGCGCAAATGGATTTCCAACTCACCAGCGCTTTTGGAAGGCTTGCCAGAGGATCATCAGCAAGATCCACATCTATTTGAGATTGTTGACAACCCCGCCATGATGGCTGTTCTCGGCGTTCAGTACAGACCAGTCCAAGACATCTTTACATATAACGTAGACTTGAAATTGCCGTGTTCTTGGACTAAACGTCTCGTATTGTCTACTGTCGCCAGAACCTTTGATCCGAACGGTTGGATCTGTCCAATTATATTTTGGGCAAAATGCTTCTTGCAGAAGCTTTGGACAGCAGGATTGACCTGGGACGAACCTCTACACGGCACTCTTGTTGAGGAATGGACCTCTTTTGTATCCTCACTTCCTGCCGTCAACGAGATCTCCTTGCCTCGTCCCATCCTTCCTCCCGGGAAGTACAAGGCCACCCTTCACGGGTCTTGTGACGCCTCGGAACGTGGTCACGCCGCCGTGGTGTACTTGCGCACAGTTAGTGCCTCAGGTCAGGTGAGGGTTTCCCTGATCATGGCAAAGAGCAAGGTGGCACCCCTTCGGACATCTCTGACCATTCCAAAATTGGAGCTCTCGGGAGCAGCCCTACTTGTACGCTTATTAAACCACGTGTCTAACACTTTGGGTAAAAGCATTTGTATTAATGGGACCTACGCCTGGACGGACAGCCAAATTGTTCTTTGTTGGTTGAAGGCTTCTGTTCACACCTTGGAGGTATTTGTCGCTAATCGCGTTTCCCAAATCCAGAAATCCGAAGTCAAACTTGTTTGGAGACACGTGCCAGGTGAGCTCAACCCGGCTGATTGTGCCTCGCGCGGATGCTTGACGCCTAGTTTGATAGGTCATTCGCTGTGGTGGGGTCCGGAATGGTTGAGTCGACCAGAAATTGATTGGCCTCGAACGCCAGTTTTGAATACTTCTAATTTGCCGGGTCTACGAACACTCGCTCTTGAGAAGGTGGAATGCGCATTCGACCCCGATTTTTTGTTGAATCGTTACAGCTCCCTCGACAAGTTGTTAGGTGTCACTGCTTGGATAAAGCGTTTTGTTTTTAATTTTAGGCACCCACAACAGAAACGACTGACACCGTTTCTCTCACCACAGGAACGACAGGAGTCCCTCACCTTTTGGGTTCGTTCTGTGCAATTGGCGCATTTTGAAAGGGAGATTGCTATCCTCAAGTCGGGGAAATCGAAATTGTCGGGAGCTGTATCTAAATTGAACCCCTTTTTGGACGAAACGGGTCTCTTGCGCGTTGGAGGGCGTCTCAAGAACGCCAACCTCCCTTACGGGGCTCGTCACCCCCTTTTGTTACCTAAGGACGGTCATTTGGTACGCTTGTTGGTAACTGACCGTCACCTTAAAAATTCGCATGCTGGTTGTAATGCCTTGTTGGCCATTTTGCAACGCGAGTTTTGGATTTTGTTTGCCCGAAGAATTATTCGGAGTGTAGTCTTTCGCTGCATCCCTTGCTATAAGCTCAAGGCTTCTACCATGCAGCCCTTGATGGGGGACTTACCGGCAGATCGCGTAACTGAAAGCAGGACGTTTGACGGTATTGGCACGGACTTCGCTGGTCCTTTTTTGGTGAAAACGTCGACACTTCGAAACAGCAAGACTGTCAAGGCCTACTTGTGTGTTTTTGTTTGTCTTTCCACAAAGGCCGTACACTTAGAACTGGTCTCCTCGCTTACGACCGAGGCGTTTGTAGCCACATTTGACAGATTTGTATCCCGCAGAGGGCTGCCTTCCTTGATCCGTTCTGACTGCGGCACTAACTTCAAGGGCACTTATAATTATCTGAATGATGTTGTTAATTTTCTTGAAACCAACAAAGCTAATATAGGTGATAGGCTTGCCCGACGTGGGATAAATTGGTTGTTTTCCCCACCAAATTGTCCACACTGGGGTGGTATATTTGAGGCCGCCGTAAAATCGGCCAAAACACACTTGCGCAGAACAATCGGTGAATCTGTCCTTACATTTGAGGAACTCGCAACTGTGTTTTGAACTCTCGGCCATTGTGCCCGATCTCCTCAGATCCGAATGATTTGGAGGCCCTTACGCCGGGCCATTTTTTGATTGGTCGCCCACTTGTCGCCTTGCCTGAGTACCCCTACATTGATACGAGACCTGGTCGTCTCTCGCGCTTTGAATTGGTACGCCAGATTACTCAGAGCTTTTGGAAACGCTGGAATTTGGAATATTTGCACATACTCCAGCAACGCGTTAAGTGGACCGACAAGACCGATCCACCCAAGATTGGTGACCTCGTTTTGATCAAGGAGGCTAACCTTCCGCCACTCAGATGGCGCAGGGGGCGCATCCTTCGTTTGGTAACTGGGGCTGATGGAGTTCCCCGATTTGCTGAGGTCTTGGTGGACGGTTCGATTCTGAGGAGAGCGGTTGCAACATTGTCACGTCTACCAACCGATTAGCGGACCGGTAGGCCGGTCCGGGGCGGGTGGATGTTTGAAATAGAATTAGTTTTTATTATAAGTCAAATCGATTAGATCGATTGAGTAACATTTTGTTTAGTCTATTGAAAATTTCTGACAATGGTCACACTGAACTGTCACTTCCGTTCGCTTCCTTGAAAAATTACCACGTTGTCGACTCGTACGTAAAATAATTGATCGCCCTTTGAATTAGCGCGAATTGAATCAACTTGTTATTGACTTAATACGTAATTGCCGCTTTTTTGACTCCCGGCACGGTTTGTGACATATTGAACATTTGTGAAAAATCTTGTGAACTTGCATCGTGCATTGAAGACGCCGCGTTGGAGTCTGGTAAAGTAAAGATAATTCACTTGCTAATATTGGCCAATTTAGTCTCGTGTATGTCTAGCTTGCCTCCAGGACTCCACTCAAGAACATCACCAGGAGATATTTGGTAAGACATTAATATTAAGATTACTTGTATTCGCTGTGCAACACAGTACATTTATGTCTGAGATTTGTTGTGGCTGACAAGGGCTGATGAATAGAGTCACGCTTCCACAAATCTTCTGCAATTAATCCCAGCTCCTTCTAGCCAAATTCTAGACAAGTTAAATTATGTTCTGTCTAACCGTACTATTTTTATTAATAATAGCATAGATTTTAGGGAAGGTATGGGCCCTTCGAAAAATATTAAATAAATATTTTATCCATACGCTCCTTGAAAAGGTGCGTATAGGCTCTCCAAAACGTGCAAATTTGCAACTTTAATTCACAGGGTGAATTTTCAGGGGCGTATGGACGCTCACCCAAAATGTCGACGACGCTTATCAGCGGGCAGGTTTAGTGAGTAGACTTCATAAGACAATAAAACAGTTTACGTACCACATTTTGTACAGAAAAAAAAGAATTAAATAATTTCAATAAAATGGGGAATGTTTGAATTAAGTAATTTCGCATAATTACTTCATTCTAACATTCGCCTGCCATTAAACAAACAAATACCAAGACCAACACCGTAAATTTAATTAAAACGAAACTAAAGTTTCTACATCAATAATGCTTCACAATAATTCTCGGGTACACAGTAAAATTGCGAGACAAAGGCAGATAACACAAAAGTTACCAACTCTCATTACATTTAAAATCCATTCTCTCTGTCAAATATTAGTCTGACCAAACCGAATTCGGACCGCTCTCCATCATTGGCAGAATTTTGGACCTTTCCCAGCGAAATTTTGTAGCCCTTGCTTGGATTACACGACCCTTGATAAGGGTCGTTGACTATCGAATGCAAATCAAATAAGAAAATATATAAGGGTCGCAACTATTGTTTAATACAAATATTAAAATAGCGTTCTAGCAAACATATCATAGAATGGTTGAGAAAATATTGTTATTCACTTAGGACCTTTTTCAATCGCTTCTTGGCTGTATTATATTTTTAGTGTGATATACTTAATATGTGACGCAAGATGTAAAAAATATATTATAAAGGAATATTTTTTATATCACTTGCTGTCTTTATTGTATGATTGATTATAAATTCTTTTAATTTGGCAAATCTTAACTTTACTTTGATTTAGCTTTATATAATTACTAGAGGATGCCCGCGGTTACACCCACGTTATATAAGGCTACTACTTTGCTCCCTTCGCTCATAGCGTGATGTTATATGCCTACAACCTTCCACGATAAATGGGCTATCTAACACTGAAATAATTTTTCAAATCGGACCAAAAGTTCCCGAGATTAGCACGTTCAACCAAACAACAAACAAACTCTTCAGCTTTATATATTAGTATTAGCTTAGATATTATGGAATTGATGTAGGTAATAATATGCCTTCTGAGCAAATTTCAAGACACCGTAGCCTTAGAAAAGCAAGGTAGCACTTGAAATGCTCTGCAACTCAATAACATAACAATAGTCAAAGGTAAATTGGATATTTCACAAGCAAAATGTAAGTAAATAGACCTATAAGTACCAGCATAGCGCAAGCTCAGTCGTGTAGGAATTCAATTGAAAGAAAGTGCGGTAACGGAAAGTTCGCTTTTTAACGTGACTTTTGTAATATATGAGAAAAGTACCGTTACAACCGCAGAAATATTACTTAATTTAAAAGGCTGATGATGATGAGAAATACTGTACTGCAGTAATCGATAGAGAGAAAGATAAAAGACCGATTTCTAAACTAAGTTCACAAAGGTAGTGTCTGTGTGGAGATTTCAACATAATCAACGACGCAAGACTGGTGCAGAAATGTAAGTGAAAACTACAAGTGTCCTGTCTACCAATAGGCTCTAGACAGACGGACCGCATTTCAACTGCAATTCAACTGCAATTGCAGTTCAGATGCAGTTCGGATGCAGTTTGAATGCAGTTGACACGACTGCAATAGAAGTGCAAACCAGACGTGCAATCCGATTGCAGTTCAATTGCAGTCGGCGTGCAATCGAACTGCACGGTTGGTTTGCAGTTCTATTGCAGTCGTGTCAACTGCATTCAAACTGCATCCGAACTGCAACTGCAGTTGGATTGCAGTTGAAATGCAGTCCGTCTGTCTAGAGCCATACAGGCGCTCACTTTTGACACTGAATTTCTATTTAATACTTGACTGACAAGAGACCACATTTTTTGACATTGAAGTCAAACCCGTTGTTATAATCCACAGGCACTTTATGTTATCTATGTAGACTAGCGAATCAGAACATTCAGAATAAAGGAATCAGGGCCTTATGGGATACTGATAAAGTCGCAGTGTTTTATGTATTATCATACTAACAGTAATTTAAAATAAAATATGCATAATGTCAAAAGGCTTTCTTTAACACAAAGCCAAACAAATTGTACCTGACAGCAAAATTCATGTATTTTTATAACTCACGTAAAAAGATTCGCAGAATTCTTCAGCCTGTAACACAATCAAGGCACACACTAAAACGACGTACGATAAATAAAGGCTATCACAAAGCTAAAAATATCTAAACGCCAGCTCTTTGAGTAGACGCTTATCCTAATTTAATGCGGCGCTGTCCGGTGGTGGTCCCTTCGCAACGATATAACTCGCACAAGCGACGACGCTGACGCAACATGAACCGAATAGAATATAGAATAGAATATCTTTATTTACTGTAAACAGGGTACATTACAGATGTTGATGTCATAGTATGATAATAATATAAAGTACAAGCCCATTTAGCCATTTAAAATAGCATGCAAATGTAGGAACATACAGTATAAATTGAACAAGTTAAATCTATTTCATTGATCATATTTTATGTTAACAATGTCATATATTTATTCATCAATAGGTCAATTAGGTACTCATTACACCGATAATTCATCATTTAATTACTTGATAAAAATTCTTTAATAGAGTAAAAGCTTTTTTGCATGAGCCAACTACGTAAAGCTGGTATAAACTTATTTATCGGCAGGATTTTTATAAAGTTTGTTTTGAAGCCGACTCGTTCTGGGTATCATGTTTAGAACAAGCCTATCCGGATTTCTTATAGTATCCTGCCGAGTGACATCTTTAGCGTGTTTAAATGAATCTGGATGTTGTTTTATAAATTTACCTATTTCAAGTATGTAAAGACATGCTAACGGGAGTATTCGCAACATTTTGAAGAAAGGTCGACATGATACGTCCGGAGCGATATCGCAAATCGATCTGATGCATCGTTTTTGGGCTAAAAACACTTTTTGTATGTGTGAGCTGTTGCCCCATATAAGTAACCGATACCTGAGGACTGATTCAACATAAGCAAAATAGGCTGTTCGTGCAGTATTTTGGTTAGTTACTTTTGCCAATTTGTAAAGAGCATATGAAAAACTATTTAATTTGTTCGTAATTTTTTCTACTTGTTCGATCCAATTGAATTTTGAATTTATTATAATTCCCAGAAATGTCACACAATTTGCATTCGATAAGGTATGTCCATGATAATTAATTATTATTATTAAAATTAATGATATTTGTCTTAGATAAATTTATTTTTAGATTATTATTATTTAACCAATTAACAACTAATGTCACAGTATTATAAATGTCAGTTTCGTGTTGTTTGATTGACATATTTTTATCTGTAGTCACCACAATCGATACATCATCTGCAAACAGTATAGTTTTATGTTCTATAACATCAGGTAAGTCGTTTATATAGACCAGGAAAAGCAGAGGTCCCAATACGCTTCCCTGGGGAACTCCGAATTCATTTTTTTTGTAATCTGATCTATATGTTTGTATATAATCCTTACCGTTCAACTGAGATATATCAACGCTTTGAAGCCTATCTTCTAGGTAGGTTTTTAGCCATTTATGTGCTGGTCCCCTAATACCATATTGTTCTAATTTTTTCAAAAGCAGTTTATGTGAGACAAAATCGTATGCTTTTGTCATATCAAGGAACATAACTGTTGTGTATACTTTATCATTGACTTTCTGGAGAATATCATTAACTAAGAAAAACATAGCGTCCCTAGTGGATTTATTTTTTTGAAAGCCAAACTGATTCTTGTCTATTATCTCATGCCTGTCGAAGAAAGATGTTAATTTATCATGCATGACTTTTTCAAATATTTTCGAAAATATTGGCAAGATAGTAACTGGTCTATAATTTCTTATATCAGTCTTTTCTCCTTTTTTGTGTAATGGTTTAATTACGGAGTATTTTAGTTTGTTTGGAAACGTGCCTGTCTGTAGGGACAGATTTACAAAAAACGTGATTGTGGGAGCCAATTGACTACTACAAGATTTTATGATTTTGGTACATACAGAATCATAACCCTCAGATTTTGTGTTTGTTAGAGATATTATCAGCTTGTGTATATAAAACTCATTCACAGGCGACAAAAAAATGGTGTTAGAGTGTTGATTTTTTGAATTTGTATTGTTAATTTCATGGTTTATTTGGTTTGTACTAGAAATGAAGTAGTCGTTAAACGCATTAGCTATGGACAAGGGGCTGGTTATAACTGTGTTATTATGAACAAGCTTAGTTACATAATCTTTATTTATTGTACCGTTAGTCTCACTCTTAATGACTGACCATGTCGCCTTGCATGTATTTTCACTATTTAGTACATATCTGGAATTACTGAGCTTTTTAGCTGTGAGTATGCATTTTTTAAATAATTTATCATATTTTATGTATTTATATTTATCATTTTTACATTTTGAATAATAGTATTTAAAGCGTAACTTTCTCTTGTAAACACAACTCTTTCGCAGGCCCCTTGACAACCAATTATTTTTATTTGTCAAATTAATTTTTATTCTGTTTATTGGAAAGCAGAGATAATAGAGCAGACAACAGTAATCATAGAATTCATTAAATGCTAAATTAAGGTCAGATTGATTGTACCAATTTAAATACTGTAGGCTAGGGAGGTATTGTTTGAATTTTTTTAAGTTTTCCTCTGAGTAACATCTTCTAAAATTATAGATAAATTTGGGTATTTTGCTTTTAGATTCTACAGACCAAATGAGAATCTGGGCCGTATCATGATCGGATAAATATAATGGTAATAATGAGCCCGACGCATCACCTAAATTACTGATGATTAGATCAATGCATGTTTTATCTCTAGTCGGTCCAGATATATGTGAGACTAAATTATATTTCGTTAAAATATCCATTAATCGTCGTGTGTTTTGATTTTGTTTGTCAAGATAATTGATATTCAGGTCACCAGCTAAAATAATCCTATTTTTGGAATATTTGGATAAATATTTATACAACATGAGATCCAAGTTGTTAAAGAAATAATCTAAATGTCGTTTAATTTTAGAGGGAATTCTATATATACATATGATTATTATATTATTATCCATAAGCTTAATTGCACTAAGTTCAAAGTGGTAAGTCATCCTAAACTCATCAAAACATGATATCTTTTTATAAGAAATGCCTCTCCTGATTAGTATGCATGAGCCACCTCGTTTATTTTGCCTACAGTAACATGATCCTAGTTCAAAATTAGTAATATTAATATTTTGCTCAGTACCCATTTTAACAAATGTTTCAGTTAAACATAATATATCAGGACTAGTTTTAGTATCTATTTCTGCAAGAGTGATTTCTAATAGCTCTTTTTTTGAGAATATACCATGAATATTCTGATGTAATAAAATAAAGCGATTAGTTTTATTAGGCTCGAAAAAACTCTTTGCTCTCACCTGAAATTGAATTATTAAGCATTCCACCAGTCACCCTGCCAGTATCTGAACAAATAGATGCTTTTTTAGTGATTTTAAAATAGTATGGTATTGTGCCCTTTTTCACCTTATAATTGGTCCCTATGCTCAAGTGGTCTAATTGGCTGCTGTTATTCTTATGTGTAATTGGCTTATGCAGATGTAATTTTATTTTTGTAGGTGATAGATATTTTTTTTTGTATTCGTAATAAGCAATACCTAGATTGACCTTGTTACATATAAAATCAATATAATTATAATAATGTGTTCTTTCATTTACTAAGTAATCAATAACAGTGCATCTTTTTATGTGTGCAGTCCAAAGCTTAATTGTTTGGTTTAACATATAGTGATTTAGGTGTGGATTTTCACAAATTGGAGTTATATAAATGTACGCTTTACATAGTCTGTTTATTATTAAGCTGAGATTATAATGTAATACTTGAATATTAAAATCATAACTACCAACATGAAGAATAACAATATCATCCTCGGTTAGATTTTTCGCAATAGCGTCACATTGTGAAAGAATTTCTCTGCTTGTGGCCCCTGGTTTAATCAGGGAATATGGCTTGTAATTATGTCCCCGAATACCATTCCTTGTTTGTAAAAATTTTGCGGATAATCCTCTTAATTTTGCATGATAGTAGTAGATGATAGTAGTAGCTCCCAATAGTATAATTTTTCTGTTAGTTGTCGTACTCGTTACGCCATCTGTTTCGCTCACTGATCAACTAACTGGAAGAACGGAATGCAAACGGCTGTCTTGATCCATGACACACGATTGATCTTTAGGGTATAGTTCCAGAGGTTGACCACTAGGTGGCGGTATATGTTTCGTTTGTTGGCATTTCGTTGGTGTATTTTGTAATTGTCCATTTTCAATACTTGAAAAATCCAATCTCGACCTAATTAGTCTTTTCTTTGCAGATTTTGTACATGTTTTTTTAGTTGTGGTGGTTGTTTTACATATTCTTGTTAATTGGTCGATTCTTAGTTTGTATTCTTTTATCTCCTCATGTTGTTTACTATTATCAAGTAGCAAAGTTTCTATTTCATTTTCGGCAATCTCCAATTTTTCTTCTAATTTGTATACCTTTTTTCTCAATTCATGAATGTCATCTATTATGTTATTACTTAAGTCGGGAAAACTTCTATTTAATTCTTGTGTAGGTGTCGTTTTTAACACGTTGAGCGCCAAGCCCCAAAGTCATGTTTTTCATTTTTTCGACTTGGCTTTTTTTTTGCTTACTCCGTCTTATTATGTTATTATAATAGTATAGAAATTTATTTACTAAGTTTTTATTTTATTTTGTCTAGTTTTTCTGCGTGTGCCTAACAGACACACGGGGCCTCTGAACTGGTTTTTATCAGAAAGCTGCTCTACCAACTCAGCGACCAGCACCAAATAAGCGTCATAGACACGTGTGGAATATAAAAGGAAATCCTCCTAAAAAGTACTTGGGACGGTGCGTGGAATGCTATAAAAAGTACGGGAGAAAAGGGAAAAATTTAGATGGCAACCTCAAATTTGCAAAACAAACGAGCAAAATTTGCTCAGTTTGCCAAATTTTGTTGTGTAAGGAGTGTTTTGAAAAGCTGCACTAAATTACATTATAATTTTACCTGTTTTGTTTTCTTTTCTATGTTGGTTTTGCATGGTAATGATGGAAGTTAAATACAGTTCCATTATTAGTCATAAAAAAATAACTTTGTTTTATTTTGAGTCATAACAACGCCAAAAAAAGTCGCACAAAAAACCCACTCGGACCGAAATGACCGTGGAGGCCAGAGCTATTAGAATTTATAATAAAATGTATGAAAACGTGTATATTCACAGATACACTGGCCTCAGAATAAAGCAATGGCTGTGTATCCTAAAGGAAACACGTGGCCTCAATGGTTAGTACTTTGTGTTTCCTGAAGGACACACATGGCGCTCATCGTGTTAAGGACAAGTAGTCAATATCTTCAGGGTCTGACTCTTCAGACAACTCATCAAAAGAATTTTCTGTGGGAATATTAATTTTCGATTTGTTTCGAAAAGTGACATTTTGTGAAGAATTTCCTGTTGAATTAAATCTGGTTATTGGAGTATTTTTAATAATTTCGCGATAGTGTTGAACCTTTTTGTCTGACATTCTTCACTCATTAACAAAAATCAAATATGAAATTGAAAATTGTTATATGTGGGATTCGAGTCGTAGTTATTACAGTCGGTCTGTCGTTGACCGTGCTACGATTGCTTAGTACTACTAGCGTAAAATTAGCGTTTGGTTAATAGTCGTAGAGTAAAATTCTTCACGATAACTCATGCTGCAAAAATGTCTATAGACCGTTTGATCCGTATTAAATTTGCACTGTCACTTTGAACTTGAATAGAGATTTTAGTCACTTTTTCTGTTGTTTATAATTATATTCATATGTTTTTCGTATGAATATATGCTTTGGTACACAGTTTCGTTAAGTTTTTGTTTATTATTCACTTCCAATCACTTGTTTTAAGAAATAGCTGCATTGATGTTTATTTTATTTGAAAAGTTGAAGATTAATGTTTGTGTCAACACTTGTACTTTGTTTTCAGACCGTATAGAACACTTTTACACACATTACTTTAAATAAAAGTCACTTTTAATAATTTAAATTTTAAAGTCAAATATTATGGACGAATTGAATTTTTAATGATCTTTTAGTACGTTAAGCCATCGTCCTGGCTGTGTTGAAGTCTTTGACAGAAGCCGAACGTGTTAAAGGACGCTCTTGGACGTCCTCATTCGTTCTAAAAAAGAAAAAAAAATATTTATATATATATATTTCTGTCACCAATGGCACACACTTTAAAAAAACTTAAAGCAATAGACTAAATTAAGACAGAAAATAATAACACAAAAGTAACATAATATTATTTCAGTTCTGATCATAGATTATACAGGTTCTGATTATCAATTTGGTAGAATATTATTGCTGGTCACTGGCAACCCTTGCGTATCCGGCCGACCAATCGAACGAATCGATAGAACGTGGAAACGGTGCTGATAAACAATAATAAGTTATTGTCAGTGACTCAGTGAACAATCTATAATCATTTAAATTTATTTATAAATAAAGTTTCGAGACACACACTTCCACGTCTTATTTAAGACGTGGAAGTGTGTGTCTCATCAGTGCCAGAAAATGGACAACGCTCAGTATACGTTGCGGTTACTAAGCCGCAACACTGGTATTCTGCGCAATCCATTTTATTGGCGTCGGCGCCGGAATGTTTATTTATGTAGACTAAAATATATTACATCGTTGTGTAAAATATACGAGTATATATAATATAATAAATACATTTAAATAAAATGAGTCAAATGTGGTGTCAAAAGTGGAACCCTACGTGTAATAGTGTAATTAAATAGTAAGCGTCAGTACATATAGCGTCAGCTATATGTACTGACGCTTAGGATTAGGACTACCTTTTGCGGCTTGTCTGCACCCTGATTGTAGAAATTAATTATGACCAAATACATCATTTATCGGTAAGTAATTGTATTTTATAATATGCATTGAGATTCAGTTATTCTTGAAGTAAATAGAGTACCTAATAATTACAATAAAACTGTTCTGCCATAGGACCAGAAGACAACCGATGAACATTATGCTAGTAAGAAAAGCAACCTTCAATGCCACGTTTAGATAAACTATATATGCTGCTACAACACTGTCTGGAATTTGAGATCTGATCCAATACCTGACGGCCATATCCAATAAGGTGAGTAGATATTTGAGTATTACATATAGCTATCAAGTGTTATGAGATTAATAGAAGATAAATTAATATAGTGTAGATATTAGCCATGTGGTTGACGGCATAGAATACAAGTGTCACCACCCCCTATCTTCCCGTGGGTGTCGTAAGAGGCGACTAAGGGATAACACGATGCAAATGCCATCTTTACGTAGAGACGGAAAACTCGACATCAAACCCTATACGACTGCCTCATTGGTCTCGCGGCATAAATGTGCGCGTGGGATCGGGAGGTCCCGGGTTCGATTCCTGGGTCGGGCAGTGTTATTGGATTTTTCTGTCACGAAATTCCCAGTAGCTGCACGGAGTCTGGAAATGTGCCCGGTACGGCAAAAAACTCGCCCCTTATTACGTAGGACTAAAGTATATCTGGCGAAAAGTGGGTGTAGAAATACACCTCTGCCTACCCCTTCGGGAATAAAAGGCGTGACGTTGTGTATGTGTATGTATGTGTGTATGTAGATAGATTAAGGTATTTTAATAATTGTATAAAGTAACAAGTGTACTTTATATAAATATAATATTATGTATACATGAAGTAAAATACAGTTAATTAGCTTTTTGTGTTTCTAGCAAATGTTTTTTTAGATGTAAAGCAAAGCTATTTTTGGATTTAAGGCTGCGGATTGGTGGTGGAAGATCATTCCAGCAGTGGATTGCAGCATATTTGAAACTACCTCTGAAGGCAGCAGTCCTGTGCTTGGGCATGGATAGTGGATTACTGACTAACCTCACCACTTGGTCTGAGTATCTCTCCAGCACAACTTGTCATACAGGTATTTAGGTATTTTTGTTTGTATTACTCCAAAGAGTAGAGATGCAAGGTGTAGCTTTCTTCTGGCTGTCAAGTTAAGAATATTCAGTTCATTCAGAAATGGTGTGACATGGCTGCGCTTTGGGATATTTACATAAAATCTTGCACATGCATTTTGTATGCGTTGTGTAAGCCGAGCAGTACGTGATAATAAACATGGCCCAGACAGCATCACAGTAGTACAGCCTAGACAATACCAAACTGTCCACCAATTGCTTCCTGACGGGAATACTGAGATATTTTCTTATGTTATATAGTGGTGCACCTGCCGATTAACGGACGAGGCTCTGGCAAAAAAAATATCCCTATAAGCGGCAATAGGCTCGCCACCTATTACGTGGGATCAAAACACTGGCGAAAAGTGGGCGTTTAATATGCCTCTGCCTACCCCTTCGGGAAACAGGCGTGAGTCTATGTATGTATGTATGTATGTTATATAGTATTCGAAGCCGGTAAAAGCAATTACTTGCAACCCTGCCTATGTGGGCCTCAAAATACAGCTCAGGGTCTATAGTTAATCCTAAATTACAAACACTATCCACTCTCTGAATTGTCTTGTTCATCACCAGCGCTTCAGGATTCGCTGAGAGTATATTCTTGACCTGTCGTTTGCTACCTAGCACCATAAACTTCGACTTTTGGGGGTTTAGGGTTAAAGAATTTTGTTTTGACCATTCTGTGACTCTTTGTAGGTCTTGATTTATCTTTTGAAGAGCCAACGATATTGTGTTTGGTTCAAAAGAAAAATACACCTGCAAGTCATCTGCATATACGTGGTACTTACAGTGTATGAAGGACTGTACCACATCAGCACTGTAAATTAAGAATAAAAGTGGCCCAAGAATTGATCTCTGAGGCACTCCTCTATCAATAATACGCGGCTCCGAAGGCGTCCTATTACCAGAAATCTCAACAGTTTGGGTTATGTTTGTTAGGTGGCTGTCAAACCACTTTACCGCATCCACCGAAAACCCATAGTAGGAGAGTTTTGACAGCAGCAGGGTCGGGTCAATTGAATCAAATGCCCTGGAGTAGTCCAACATAATCAGTAGTGTCCTCCCTATCTTGAGCCTCCAGTACGTTACGTACGCCCACAACGTCGCACAAAGCTGTAGTAGTTCCCCGTTTCTTGCGAAAACTTGACTAAGTCAGGGAGGTTGTTGTTGTCCTCTAGAAATGACACTACTTGAGAATATACTACTTTTTCCAGTACTTTGGATAGACTTGGCAGTATACTAATGGGGCGCAGATCCTTTACAGACTATGGGCTGCTGGTCTTGGGAATGGGTCGCACCACTGCGCAGCGCCACAACGCAGGGAATGTGTTGGTTTGAATAGACCTGTTTATGATATCTGTTATCGTCTTCAGAGTAGCTGGCAGTGTCAGGGAGATCATTTCTATACTGATGCAATCAATACCTTGCGCATTAGTCCCTATGATTTTAAAATATTGCAGAACTGTCTCTTCTGCCACTGGCTGTAATTTAAAGGAGGCTGTTCCATACCTGTGATGTTCCAGGTATGACAACTGTGAGATATCTAACTTAACCTCGCCAGGCACATCCAAAAAAGACATATTAATGTCATGCGGGTCATCAAAAGTCTTAGGTAGGGATCTTTCGGTGTGGTCTGGCAGTATGTCATACTTTAACTTCTTCCATAGCTGCTTTGGATTCTGCAAGTTGTTGTTCATGTGCTTTGTGAAAAATGTTTTTTTTTCTGAGCTAAGGGCAAAGGTGGCCTGATGTTTTAAATCCAAGTAGTATTGCTTTTTGCTCTGATTGTCCCGGAACTTATGGAATTGCTCTCTGGCTTCATCTCTCAGTTTAAACAAGAGTCTGACATTGGGTGTAATCCAGGGTGTAGGTCTGGCCTTAACTACCAATGTTTTGGTTTGAGCATGTAAATCATACAATACCTTGATCCAGTAATTAAAGGAGGCAACCATACTATCAACATCACACATACCACTGATACTGGACCATGGGATTGAGGCTAGGTCAAGTAGAAAATACTCCTCCAATATGTCCCTAATAGGGCGGTAAACAATAGATTTAGGGTTTTGATTTTCTAAACAGAGACTCACAAGTGACAAAAGCGTAATGACCAAGGTCGCTATTGCAGTCTACCACAATGTTTTGTACACTTAAATCAGTACATATGACGTCTATGAGTGTACTACTCTCTCCCACATGGTGTGTTGCTGCCGACACAACCTGCCTTAGACTAAAAATAGCTAGAAACTCGTTAAAAGCTCTTGTTTTGGAGTTACTAATATCTAACATATTGATGTTGAAATCTCCCAGAACTATCAGACTATTGTATGGGGCTAATGAGCTAATAGTCTCTGTTAGTCCTTCAAAAAACCTATCAATATTAAATCAAGGTGGACGGTATGCTGTACCAATAAGTAACTTCTGGCCATTAACTGTTGTAAACAGCCACAACTGCTCAATGTCTGGCTGTTCAGGATGGAGTATCACTCGCGCATCAATACCTGTCTTGATGTAAAAAGCTACACCTCCACCTCGACCAGACTTTATGCTAGTTGGTCTGGGAATATGCTTGAGCCTGTAGCCTGGCACACAGGGAGCGCGTCCCTCCTCACCCGGTCGCAGCCAGGTCTCATTAACAGCTATTATGTCAACGGCATCCCGGTCCATTGAGATTAAAAAATCATCTTGATTGGTTGCTAGGGAGCCGGCATTGAGGAAGCCAAAGAATAATGCCCATTTTTCTTAGAGACGCCGGCCCAGATGTGGACAGTCAAAAATCGTAGTAGTTGTATTGCATTTGATAAAAGAGTGTTAAAATAGAATTTTGAGATTGATTAGAAGTCCATCACATTCATAGTTTTATTACAAGAAGTACTTTTATATGCTCACAAAACATAAGGTGTGTACCCACTTTTATTAGGATAGTTAAAGTATTTCGTAGTTTTGAGTAGAAAGAAATGAGGTAATCATTTGTTAAGGGTAGAAATCCGAAAGAAAAAGTCAGAAGTCGTAAAAGATCCAAAAACATAAAAAGCATTCACAATGTGAACGACCAAAATAAATAGGTAACAAACGAAATAAACTGCATATGACATTATTGACATTTACTTAAAGAGAAAACGTAAAATCGATAAATAAGAAGTGATAATCGATTTAATATTATGATTTCTTTACTGGCAACTTCTGATCTATTACGTGTTGGCTATTTAGACGTTAACACATCTTTTTAAACATATTTATTGAATAAGTTTCTCGGCACACCTTTAGTAAGGCCTATAAATTAAGTTATAAATAAAAAGGATTATTCAACAACTAATTCAAACTTTATTGTGCTGTTAATGAGTTCTAAACTGGGCCAGAAATGGGCATTGTTCTTTAAACACTTACTATTTGTCATTTTGTGTGTATGGAAAACCAATGTATTGAATGTATTGTGTAAAAAATTGATACATGTTAGCTGTGTTTATGTTAAAGTCGATAGTAGTAGGCACATGTACATAAATTATTAAATATATTGTGTAAATATTATAAATATGTCTTGGATTTGTGTAAATAGAAAAACATTTGTGTATTGACTTCGACCCGCCATGTCCAAATCCGCCGTGGTTGCTCCGAGCCTCACTCGAGCGTTTTTAAGCAGCTCGTCGCGAAGGTCGCGCCTGGCTAAGCGTACGACGATAGAGCGTGACGAGAGCGAGACGCCGCAGCTCCTTAGGCCCTTCCGAGCTCCTCGCCTTCAATTGTCGTCGGCCAGCTCGCTCCGCGCTCACAATGTCTTGAACCTCCATACTGATACTCAGCTTTTTGCCCCTATGGCCATGACGACTTGAACCGGGTTCTCCGAGTTGCCTCCGGTATGTTGTTTATTTCAATGTCGTTGGCTAAAAGGTCCTGCTCTCGATCATTGAGTTGCTAGCGTAGCTAATCTATGGCGGTATCCACTTTCTCAGCGACAAGCCTACGCTGTTCCAGAGTCTCTAACCTCTTTTCTAGGCCCTCCACTCACTCATTATAAGTGAGGACTGTGCCCCGCAGTGACGCTAATACGTCCTCCATATGTCTCCTAAAAGTGCTGAGTTCCTCCCAGACAGCTCTTAACTCGCTGATAATAGCGTGGTACTCAGGGCGGATGTTCAGACGACTCCCGCGAGTTACCCACCATACTGCTACTGTTGTGAATATCTTCAATATCATCCGTATGCATAGAACTGCCAGGTGTAACTTCATCGTTGGAGGTGCCTGATGTAGGAGGGTTAGGTTGGCAGCTTGCTGATCTGACAGGCGTTTCGGCCTTGTTGTCCCTTGCAATATTCTTCCTGCACTCGGGGCAACGCCAATCGGGTGCCACAACCGACATTGCAGGAAAACCAACACAAGCTCGGTGATAGTATGCCTCCCCCCACACTTTGAACCGCAGCACCTAACCCCCTCTATCGGCTTTAGAAAGCGACCACAAGCCGCGCACTTAGCCATAATCGATAGCAAACTCGTAACAGGCTTTGTAAGTAGTACCGGGTAGTTTTCCTAGATGGCGTTATTCTACCGAATTGTTAATATATTGGATATTATTTATTTAAAGAGTTTATTATTAACGCTGCAAGTTTAGAGGGCCGAGATTGTAAATAACGACCGCACTGGATGTATAAAGCACTATGTAGATTGTTTCTAAATATATTTTCACTTAATTTTATGTTTGTTAAGGGTTGTTTACAGTATATTGTTTATAGAAATTTGTTTACATACATACATATCGTCACGCCTTTTATCCCCGAAGGGGTGGGCAGAGGTGTATTTCTACACCTACTTTTCGCCAGATATACTTTAGTCCCACGTAATAAGGGGCGAGCCTATTGCCGTACCGGGCACATTTCCAGACTCCGTGCTGCTACTGAGAATTTCGTGACAGAAAAACCCAATAACACTGCCTGACCCAGGAATCGAACCCAGGACCTCCCGATCCCACGCGCACATTTATGCCGCGAGACCAACGAGGCAGTCGTATAGGGTGTGATGTCGAGTTTTCCGTCTCTACGCGAAGATGGTATTTGCATCGTGTTATCCCTTAGTCGCCTCTTAGGACATCCACGGGAAGATAGGGGTGGTGACACTTGTATTCTATGCCGTCAACCACACGGCAAAAATTTGTTTAATAATTAAGTTTTGTTTATAGTACTTCACGGAATCGCAGAATAACACTTGTGCCTATTCCACGAACCATTATTTATGTTTATATAGCGAAATATATGATGTTTGTATACTAAAACGATTTTTCTTTGCTTATTTATAAAGAAGAAGATTTATACACAGAGCGTATGACAGGTCTCGGCGCCGTACGTCAACCGTCAACCGTAAAACGTGGTATACTATCGAGTGGACTCAGAACGTGAAGAGACCATTGTTTTACGCATAGTAACGCCCGTCTATTCAAAGTTCCACTGCTTTCTACCTTAAAGTAGTGGTATTCGCATGACTGGCAAGGAGCTTGAACTTGTATCTGTATGCATTACGTGCGTACAGTTGTAATAATGCAAGACTGTCTGTTTTTAGGGTTCCGTGTGTAGTAAAACTCCAGTTATATTAGAATATAGTTTATATATTTATATTTCAGATTACACTGTCCAGATATTATAATATTTCCTAAGAGCCACCGTCCGTTCGGTACCGTCGCCAGGAATCGAATGCCCGCTCTCGCCAACCGCCATTTTGAATTATTTCGATAGTGATGTGACTCGGACGAGTCAATCGACTACAAATTATTAAATTCCAATAGATATTAATTTTAATAATAATGGGGACCTTACACTCGTCCATCCTGACCTTGTGTATGTCCCCATACACGCAGTCAAGCAAACTTAACATAAACCTTACACTCGGCGAGAGGGGGCACTTACAATCACATTAAAGAATCCTGTAAACCCATCCAATTCTTACGACAACGATAACATACACAAATTTAATTCTGCGAACCCATCCAATTCTCGCAAAATTAAATGCAATGCTTGCTTAGCAAGATTGACATTCACCGACATGCAGTTCCTGCTAGCCCATCCAATTCTGGCAGGAACTGCTACACCGCTTATAAAAGCTTACAATCCTGGTCAACCCATCCAATTCTGACCAATACATTTTATAAACCGCTTATAAAAGCTTACAATCCTGGTCAACCCATCCAATTCTGACCAATACATTTTATAAATCACTTATAAAAGCTTACAATCCTGGTCAACCCACCCAATTCTGACCAGTATTTTCACTTAAATAAAAGTATGACTACATTAATAATTGTATAAATAAAATTCTCAAAGTGCCTCTGCGCGTTGGACCTATGTCTCCGTGTACGCCTGCCAAAGGGCCGTGTACTTTTTTAACATCATATGTTAGAAAAGTACGCGTGAAAGAGAAACAAAAGTATAAATAAATAATAAAATATATAAAATGTAATTAATACGTTTTACAACCAACAGTGCAATATATCAGTTCATACAACAATTAGCGCAATATGTGTAAAACACCACTATTACTAACCATTTAATTTTAGCATAGGTTAACAAAATATTATAATGGCGACATAATATAATAACAAGGAATTGATTTAAATTAGAATGATAGGCTGTTTTATCACTTCTACACAAATAAGCCTGTAACAATACAGTTCTGGACTGTACCATTAATACCTAGGTTCATTAATTTTATTTTAAATCAATAATTTGGGGGGGGTGTGAAGTTACCCGCGTCAGTAGGAACTATCATCTTTTCCTAGACCCACCCTACACGTGCCCCCAAAAAATAACTGTTATCCGGTCAAATGGGCTATCGGCTATACATTCAACCCAAGGACATTAAAAGCTACCGCATAGTCATGAAAAACCTCCACCATAGCCAACAACCACCAAATATTGTGAACTACAACAGAGATCCTATGCAAGTGTGGTAGCCCCCGAGACCGTAACGCAGTCAAAATCTACACCAGCTTCTGATAACACCACTGATATTACTGGCAATCAAAGAAAGCATACTCATAAACAAAGTGAGACGATCGGTCTCCTAATTCAACAAATGAGCTCCATGTTGGACCTTATCAAAACTCTCATTACAAAACAACAAATTACTTCTCTAAACCTTGCAACGTGGAACATAATGGCCTTGCACCTAACTCTCATGAACTTGAAGCATTCCTCCACTCCAACAAATATGATGCATGCCTTATATCCTAAGCACATACAACCAATCGAAGCCGAATCTGCATCACCGGATATAGCGTGTACTTTACCTGCCACCCGGATGGCGGAGCTCATGCTGGTTCTGCGATTGTTATTAAAAATAGCATAAAACACTGCCTACTTACTGCAGCTGTACGCGACTAACCACCTACAAGCTACCACAGTGCGCATAGAAGACGGCTATGGTCATTGTTTCGGCGAACCGAATGTTCCTAGTCGATTTGGGAAAACTATTAATATTGTGGACTGTAGGATTTCGGTTCTTATCGACTAGGAAATGAGGAAGTGAAAAGGTGATGTGGATAGGAGCCTCTTACCTCGCACATCAGTCTTATTCTTCACAAATGGCAGCCTCCTGGTATCTTCGAAAATCCTGAAGCTGCGTTGAATCACTCCACTACACAAATCACTTAACTCGCGGGCGGTTTGTTAGGTTTTGGTTTAAGCGGTAATAATTATATATGGCGGTGCGGACTGCGGTATACGACGGACATGCGTTCCGAGCGTCTCGAATCTTCCAGTCTTTTCTTCGTCGCCCTAGAGCTTCGCGTACAAAATTGTGGGAGTCACAAAACCCATTATGTCCCATAGTCGAGCCACTGTGGACAGCATAGTGCGTTTGGTGCACTTATC
Organism: Euclidia mi; assembly: GCA_944739405.2. NCBI lineage: Eukaryota > Metazoa > Arthropoda > Insecta > Lepidoptera > Erebidae > Euclidia > Euclidia mi. Next base: position 48,956,146 of record OX123194.2, on the reverse strand, counting down.
ATCTGGTGGTGAGACGTCAAACCGAAAACTATCGCAGGATTTGTCCCAGCGTAAACCGAGAACTTTATGCGGTACAGACTTCTCAAACTCAATGTCTGGAGAAGCTTTATGAGAATCTGGTATGCGTGCGAGAACCTCCTTAGAGTTGCTTGTCCATTTGACAAGATCAAATTGGCCTTGCTTGAAAAGCTGAACAAGCTCTTCACAAAGCGAAATTGCTAGCGGAGCGGATATGACACTACAGGCAATGTCATCCATATATACAAAGCGGAAGTGTAGTATAGTATAGTGTAGTGTAGCGTAGCGTAGCATAGCATAGCATAGCATAGCATAGCATAGCGTATCATGGCGTAGCATAGCGTAGCATAGCGTAGCATAGCGTAGCATAGCGTAGCATAGCGTAGCATAGCGTAGCATAGCGTAGCATAGCGTAGCATAGCGTAGCATAGCGTAGCATAGCGTAGCATAGCGTAGCATAGCGTAGCATAGCGTAGCATAGCGTAGCATAGCGTAGCATAGCGTAGCATAGCGTAGCATAGCGTAGCATAGCGTAGCATAGCGTAGCATAGCGTAGCATAGCGTAGCATAGCGTAGCATAGCGTAGCATAGCGTAGCATAGCGTAGCATAGCGTAGCATAGCGTAGCATAGCGTAGCATAGCGTAGCATAGCGTAGCATAGCGTAGCATAGCGTAGCATAGCGTAGCATAGCGTAGCATAGCGTAGCATAGCGTAGCATAGCGTAGCATAGCGTAGCATAGCGTAGCATAGCGTAGCATAGCGTAGCATAGCGTAGCATAGCGTAGCATGGCATAGCAAAGCATAGCGTAGCATAGCGTAGCATAGCATAGCATAGCATAGCATAGCATAGCTAATTAGTCCTTTATCTTACACACAGTTATAGCACCCACCTTGATTTCTTGAAGAACAGAACAACAACAAGACGATATATAATGAGAAGTATGTAACGTAGGTACGGCACCCATAATCACATACCCAAATACCGTCTCAATAGCGGGCGGTAAATCATGTCGCTTACTACGTACTATTTTAGTTAGAAGCAAGTGCGGAAATATTGAAGCTCCAATCAAAAGATCAATGTCTGCCGGATTCGCAAACTCCGCGTCTGCCAGCGGCAATGAGGTGAGTGAGTGATGCTACGTCTACATTAGCGTTCGGCAATGCGTCCGTGATACGCTCCACGGTAAGCGAAGCAATGTTAAAATTAATATCCCTATCAAAACGCGGATGTATTTTAACATCTACGGAACCCTTGCAAAGTTTTTCTGAACCGCCGATCCCTTTGACCACTGAACTAGTATTTCTAAAGTTATTCCACAATCCGAGGCGTTTGAAACAATCCAATGTTATTAAATTGGTCTGAGACGCGCTATCGAGTAGACAACGTACCATGTGCGGCGACCCATTAACATCATAAACGATAACTTGCGCTGTCGCTAACAGTACCGTCTTGGACGCCATACACAGCGTTTTGGCCCCGCGCGGATCATTAAAGATGTGCGAGGGCCGTCCGCGCGTGATGGATGTCGTACACAACGATATTTCACTCTGAATCGGCGCAGTTATCGTAGCCTGCACCTGCGACGTAGGTGTGTCAAGGTTAGCGGCTTGGCTTGACAACAGACTACGTTTATTGAAGTGCAATAATGAGTGGTGTCGTTGATTACATGAACGACATCTCGTCCTACTAGAACGATCACTCGTTTTATGCTTTATACTTAAGCAATTAATGCATGCCTTTTTATCTTTCACGCACTTGAAACGAGCAGTCGGATTTAAACCATTAAAGGCGGGACACTTGTAGAAATGGTCGTGCACAGACATTTCTGTGAATTATTATTATTAGATTCCGAGCATGTTACGTAATATTGCGGATTAGGGAACGAGTTATTATTATTATTTCACGCTTTATTCGACCTTTGTTTGCTGTTAGTGTAAGACGGGCTAGGTGAACTAGACTGCGTATTATGAAATATTCGACACTGATCTTTGATGAACGAAATAAAACTATCTTGTGTAGGTATTTTATTATTGCGTTCCGTCATCTCGAATGCGCGAATTGTTTCAGTGTCGAACTTCTTTAAAGCGAGTTGAAGCAACATAAAGTCGGAAAGATCTTCTAATTTTAAGTTTTTAAGAGAATTAACCGCCGTAACAAAGTTGTCTATAAACAGCTGGAAATTCGAGACAGATGCGGCACCGGACAGTTTAAGATTTAAAGCTTGGTCAAAGTAGGTAGACGCTAGAACGCGAGTGTCTTGATATCTATCAAGTAGTGACTGAAATATGACCTGATAATTCTCAGCACTGGGTGTGACACCTGCAAATGCGGACTGGGCCTTCGGTGACAGTTTACCTATTAAATAGTACAACCTGTCAGCATCTGTCAGAGAACCATTATCGTGCACTGTGGACTTAAAACTCGCAAAGAATAACGGCCAATCTCGTATATCTCCGTCAAACATAATCTCGATTGGCGGTAATCTCGGCTTGCGAGCCGCTGCAACGGGATGTGCCGAATATTTACCTGCCAATTGTGATTGTATTCGCTTAATGATACAATAAAGATCTTCGAAAGAGGTGTACGCCTGATAATTCGGTTTTTCATCAGGATTAGTAAGCAACACTTTAAAGCGGTGGAATTAAAAGTTGCTTGAAATATGAGATTTACAAGACAACTATGATAGTTCCAGATATAATAATTGGGTAAGTAGCTAGCTACATAAAAGTATATTACCTACTGATGCGTGCGAAAACAACCATATGACGGTTATGTGAATGGACTAGGAGTATAGCTAGGTGCTATAACTGCCTAGGTATTGAGATATAACGAGGTTTTACGTATAAAACGTAAATGAATCCGAAGGGAAGTAAGTCGGAAGTGTTAAGTGGTGTTTCTAGTAGTGTGAAATAAGTGTGTTTTTATTAGTGCATAGAAATAAGTGTATATAGTGTTTGTAATAGTAAATAAAGTACAGTTTTCTGGCATTGTGTATATAATTTATCGTCGAACCCCAGCTCGTAACATTATTGTGGTTACTCGATAAACAATCCGCTCCGTCCCTGAGTAACAAACCCAGAGTCTACAGCTCAGTTATAAAACCCATATGGACTTATGGATTCCAACTGCGGTCCTCAGCCTGCAAATCAAACATCCAATGCCTTCAGAGTCCAAAATAACATCCTCAGGAATACAAGTGGCGCCGCCCGGCCCATTCGCAACTCTGAGATCCATGAGTATTTGGAGACAAAGACTTCTGGAGGGGTCACGAGGCAGCTCTTTGTCGTCCCGTTCAAGACGGCATCGCTGCTCACCTCGGCCGTCCTTTCAAAAAGACCGCATCTCATCCTGTCTCAGATGTCGGTCTATGCGACGATAACGGCATCGTCATCAAGTCAGAGAAAACCAAACTGCTAATAACACACTATATATCGTGGGTATAATGGAAGAACTAAATAACTCAGATTTTGGCCAAATTGACCTTTTACCATTTTCGTGAACCCCAAACTGTGCCGCATCTTTTGGTCTAACAAACATTCTTTTATCTTAACCCAGTCCAGAAATAGAGCCATTTTTGTGTTTCAATAGTAGAAACAGATACGTTTAAATGAACATTAAAAATTAGTAGAAAAAATTACTAACTCCATAAATAAATGAACAACTATGACTTCTGATCACTTGAGTATGAAATGAATTAGCTAAATTGAGTTATATATTTCTTCCGCGCACGAAAATTTTTTAATATATAATTAAATATAATTAATGAAACTAGTCAAGTTGAAGGAAAACTAAACAACTTGAGTTATTTAATTCGGGCATTAATGAGCGTTCTTTCATTTTTAAATAAGTATTTTTATTTATTTCTTCTTCCAGAAAATATAAATTTATAAGAGATTCCAATCAAATAAATGTCAATAAGTGAAATTATTTAATATTTCTATTTATAGTATACGCACGTAAGCAAAGTTATCGTGAAATTCAGTAGTACAAATTAGCGCGAAATAATGTATACCCTATAGATCAACCATTCTCTAAGTATGCTCCGCGGAGCTTCAAGGCTCCACGGAGCATCTCCAGAAGTTCCACGACAATTTTTCTCTAATTAAAATAATATTACTTAAATATAACTAAATCACTAGGTAGCAGAATACAGCAAAATGATCGATTTAGATTCTAAACTCACTGCAACTTAAAGTATTAGTACGTGCTATAAATATGCTTTGTTTTTACCGGCGATTTATTACAATCGGATAATTATAGTATAAACAGATATACTATAATTAGACATATTATGTTAGTAAGGTAGGCAGCGATAGCCTAGTGGAAATATCCACAGACTGCCATTGACAGGACACGGGTTAGAATTCTAGGCTGTAAATTTTCGATGTAATGTGTTTAAATTGTTAGTTATGGCTTGCCTCGTACCGCAGAGAGCAGCTCTTTAAGACTGGGTGGTGTGGACACCCCTCCCTACTTTTTTCTGACATAAAGATTTGACGTCTTCCAGCCACCGTTGCAGGCTTGGTTTCTTAAAGGCTTTAGTACCGTGGGTCAAATCCATACAGAGCATACTTTTTCATAGGTTATTTAGAAGCGGCCGGTTTTACTGTTCGGATTTCTATCCGAAGACTAAAACCGGCCGATTGGAGTTGAAGGCATTATCGTAATCCATAAAAGCCAGCCACAGCGGCCGGTTTTAGTCTTCGGATAGAAATCCGAAGAGTAAAACCGGCCGCTGTGGCTGGCTTTTATAGATTACGATAATGCCTTCAACTCCAATGAAACTGGGCTGTCCTGCAGTACACTGCCTACACTACATGTCTCTCAGGGAGCTATGAAGAGGACAATGCTAGGGATTTTGCTGCTGGATAATTTGCGGCACGAGATTATCCAGCAGAAGACCAAAGTAACTGACATAGTTCAGAGTTATAGCAAATTGAATGGGGGAACTTATGGTCTGTCGATTAAAAAGCAAGTTCTTAAATTAAGGCCACGCCTCAGCAAGCGTAGTGTTGGCCGCCAGATGGGTCTTGTGACATGCCCTGGGGAGGCCCACCTCTAGGAGTGATAGGCTGATGAAATAAGTTAAATGAGAAGAAGTAGTTAATATAATTGTTTGACCATTATACGCCCCCTTCCTATTATGAAAGTCTAAAGGTGAGAAAATACCTCGCGAGATAGCGAGTAAGGCGTGACGTTGCAAACCAATACTCCGAAGAGGTAGACAGTAGTTATAAATTAGAATCAATCCAAACACAGTTTCTTAAACTTCTTGTCAATAATAAAACTAGAAATAAGCATAAAAATTACTACACAACATTATTTAAAATTTGTAAAATACTACCAATTTCTCTAAAACATAAATACTTATTGGCTGCAAACAACCATGGCAGTCTTGAGCATAACTTGGAACATGTTACAAATAATCATAACACCCGATCGATGGCCTCTGGCAAATATATTGTACCAAGAGTATTTAATTATTATGGTGATATAACTTTAAAAAAACGTTTGCTATATCTGCTAAATAATCTCGTAGAGGACATAAGGAACGAACATAATAAAACGACTTTAAAAGGAGACTTAAGCAATATTACTTTGATAAGTGCTAGAACTTAAGAGTTAAGTTAGCTATAAGTAATTATTGTAATTTTATTTATGTAAACGTTCTAATACTGTACGAAGACTGGATCCCACAGTCAAACCGATGACACGATTTTGTGGGACACTGCACTATTCCTGTATGAAAGTGTGAATGATAAATAAATAAATAAACACCCACATTTGGCCATGACATGCATCTTTAGGTCCTATGTAAAAAGGCGTCTAATGGCGTTGCCGGGCACATTGCCAGACTTTGTTCTACTACTGAGAATTCGGAAAAATCAGTTACCTACACTCTTGTCTAACCAGGGAATCGAACCCAAGACCTCTCGATCAACAGAGGCATAGGTTACTTACTGGGCCATGGAGGCAATCAGCGACAAAATAAATATAAAATATACGAGGATTTATGTCAGTAATATAGTCTTTTCTGCAAATGTGGACCATTTTGCACAACTTCTAACTTCAATTTGTCTAGTAATAAAGCGTAGTATGGTGCAATACAAGTTATCCCTTTTGATCTCTCTCCATGAACATCCCAAAAAACAGTCAGCATCACTTTCTCAGCCGAAAAAACGGCCTTTGTCCTTTGGAGTCGGTTTCTCCTTAGCAATTTACTGTTTGGAACGTATTATTGATTTGGGTGTATAATGTTGTATCCAGGTTTAATCTACACTCTACAGTCCATAATTGGATCAAAGCTTGGATTTATTAGGCCTAAACTACGCAAACAGAGTATTAAAAAATGTTCATTCGAACGCGGTTTTGGCCTTAGCCTGGCCGCAGACATCCGATTTTCAGGACCGATTTTTCATGGCGGAATTCCGGGAGACCAGCGAGCTTCATTTGTCGACTGTATCAAATGTATTTTGTAAAATAAACGTACTTACCACCGCAAACGATAGATTTTGCTTTGATCGGAAAGCACGCAAAAGTTTCATTCCGTTCCGGACTGAAAAAATTCAGTGCCCGTTTTCAGGGACTGATTTCAGGTTTGTAATGTTTTCGGGCTCTCAAAATCATCTAATTAATAACAAAATGAGCTTACTGCCTACCACACACGTTTGATTTTACTCTGAACAGAAAACATTCCGTGGACTGAAAGAAATGAAAATCAAGCGCGCGCTGAACGGCTCGTGACGTCATACCGGAATTTAGCGCATGCGTACATCTTGTCATGTATCGATGATAATATATAGCATTGGTTTGAAGTTTATTTTGTCAGAATCAAAGAGTATACCATAGACTAATGATTGGTCTCGCTCTAATCATTTGTCTAAGGAGTATACAAATACTATAATACTATGTGTCAGAATCACACGACAATGTATGTGTAGTACAGAGAGGTTGGACTAATAAGGTTATATTTCTTTGGTGTAGTAGATGGTAGTAGACGTATATAATTATACCCTTGTCTGGGGACTTCAAATTTACGCCAAAATCAGATACAGACAAGAGGATAATATAATAATATTTAATATAAGTTATTTTATCATTTTCGTTAGATCATAATAATGTGTGGTGTGAAAGGTTCATATTCGCTACTGAAAACCATTCCTGCTTAAGCTTTTGTCTCTGTACGTGTATATAAAAGTGGTAGAGAGGTACATATATACTCTATGCGAGATGAAAACAATTAAGGAACGTAAACAATTCATATTCCTCATTTATTGTTTGCTTTGAAATTGTATGGTTTTATGCATTCACATTCAGACATTCAATTTGACAATAGCATAAAACTTATTCTTCATAAATCAGACACTTGTCAGAATGGACGTGGCTGTTTCTGATGGACAGGGTTGCGACGCGCCGTCGCCATACAAAAACTATAAAACTTATCATAGAACCCACCAAAAGGCCAAATATAAGGGCCTTAATGTTTTAAAAATAATGAAAAGCTTTAGTATAGTCGTCCACTGCTTTAGTTATTCTTCTGTGTCGTCCACCTAAAATTGTTTATATATACCTCTGACGCATCCTTGACAGGTTTTTACACAGATTCGGTATACCCTACTTGCATATTTTTCATAAATAATCTAAGCCTTTAAAAAGTTTAAAAAAACGAATAGCACAAAGGTTTTTTATTTTTTATTAAATGGGGTTATCGTAGCGGGTCTATACTGCTTCATGCGACCGATGCTCAAAACGAACACGTCCTCTCCTCCGTTGCTGATACGTATAATACTATACTAACCAACGCACGGAAAATATCGATACTCTGTGGTATCGAGTATTTTTCCTTTCGATATCCATAATTTTGTACTTACTTGATACTTTGCATTCGATGCTTTTACTCAATAAGTACTTAATGGCAGGTATTGTATCGAATCATTATTATCATCCAAAGCCCGATTTCATCCACTGTTAGATATAGGCCTCTGTTTGATTTTGCGATTTGCAACGTTCGTGTGCCATTCATATCCAGGGATCATTTATTTTAGGCATTATCTACATATCGCACCTACATCTTACAAATTAGGTATCTACTTTAAAAAATTGACCTTACGCCTCATGTTTATGGCAAAGTTATCTTATAATAATATAATTGGTACCCATAGTTGTTAGCATACTGGGCAAGAAATCTACTATATTTTTATAAGTATTGGAGCCACACTAGTTTTAGAACGAATACTTAGACTGGTCCGACTGGAGAAGAATTAACTTCTCTAATATCGACGTAAAATAAGTTAGATCTATCGAAAGTGAACTGACGTCATTGATTCTCTTGTCGTGAAATATAATTATGTGCACATTAGCCCATGTTCTGCGTGACAATCGTGTGCAAAGCGATCCGATTCGTGTCGAACAAATTGTGACCTACGACTGCGTTGACAATAATGTGTTTGAAAATTAACGCAACGTGTCGCGCTCGAGTCTTACTTAGGGTACGGACTAATAAAAGTACTCGATACTTGAAGTATCGATATCTACTTAAAATACTTACCTATATTTGATACATATACGAGTATTGTTCAACACAATCATTTCTTTTGTTGAACACGTAATAAATAGTACCCAGATGAATAAAAAAAACCTTTTACGGTCTGTCTAAGATGTCAACTGCGACATGGAGACTCAACTTTAAAAGTAAATGATACAACATATTTAGATTGTATGTGTACGCCTGTATGAGCCGATAGGCCAACTATCGATGCTGTACGTCGGCAATCACTACAAGAGTCAACGTCTTGCGATGATATTTTTAAATTTTTGTGCAAAGCTCAGTTAGCACTGAAGCTTTGTCAGTACTGGCAGGTGTACTTTCGGTTGATCTTGAGGTCCAAAGACGTGAATCAATGTATCATACGAGAAAGCATGGATTCAAATTTCCTAGCACCTCGTGATAGAAATAAACTGCTTAGGTTGTTCAACCAGCACGCCGACGTCTACGTAGGCCTCCTCGACGAATGGCAGTTTCCTTGGAAAACATCAACCAAGGGCCGTCCCCCTCTACCAATTCTTTCCAGACGTTCGTGAGCGACTGGACGTACCCGGTTAGGGGGGGATGACTGTGTTGCTCAACTTCGTACGGGGCATGGTAATTTTTGGAGGAAGTTGCTTAGGTTTTTATTTAGTTTATTCACCATTGTGCCAATATTCAAGCTCTGAGAACAAATGTGAGTAATCTGCACATCACATCTTGTGGGAGTGGGGTCTTTGGCAAACTGAAATTAACAATATGCCTAATGATTTCCATGATTAATCACTCCTGGTCTAGCATATTATGTGGCTCTTGCGGCAAGCAGATCGAATATCCGTGCGTTTAGCCGTCTCTGCCATGCATATTACTGGAATAGGCACAGCTCGCAAATTGTCGATAATAGGGCCATGCTGATTCCAGCACAAATGGTTAAGCTCGACCGGAGAAGTACTACCCTCTCACAGAAGATCAATGTCAAGCAACGGTATCTGTTATTTTGTGTTTTGTACAGTGAGTGAGAACGCCGGAGGCCCAATCACCTTTCCTCTCCCGGTCCCCATCCTGATCCTTTTTCCTTCTCCTCTTCCTTCCGGTAGGCAGCAACTTGGTTGTACTTATTTGTCATGGTTCCTGTTATACTAAGTAAACACAGCTAAGTATGAGCCACGGATACCACTTACCATATCACGTGGGCCTTTGGCTCGTCTGCTAACGGTGAAAGCAATAAAAGTTTCGTAGTAAAATCGCAGAGCCAGTCAGCTTGTGACCATGGGACGTGCAACCGTTCCGAAACGTCAAACGTAAATGGTATGTAAATACGTATAAAAATCGCGTTAATTTCCGTGTCGTGAATAATTAATTAAACATGAAGCACTTTCAATGAAAATTATAAGGGCTCATTAGGCTTTACTATTAAGTAGTAATATTCGATTAACATAAACTTACATTTGCAAGCGATTAAATTAATAATTATTGTGCTCGAGTACTTTTATCCTTAGGACACTAGATAGAGGCTAATACGGGACCCTACATTGTGCGTGGCTCGATATACACTTGTCAGGATTTTTTTAATAGGTACCTAGTATTTTGTCACAGGTATTTTTCACGCAAACAATACAATCACAATCATGTGATACCTAATATTTCAATTACCTATATAACCCATGTCTAGGCCAAAGGAAAATAAATGAAAATCGCTTTGCTCACGGAATGAACTGAAAACGGTCCTGAAAAACTGATCTGAAAACCGGGCCTGAAAACGGATGTGTGCGGCCAGGCTTAACGTGAGCAAACGCGACACCCATCACGCTGGGAGCTTGCTCATGCTTAAATCTTGATTTAATATGTAACTTATACATTTGTTGGTCTTTTTCATAGCTTCTACTATCTCTCTTTTACGCAATTCAGCCGTCATCTAGTACCATTTGGTGAAATTTAGCGAGGTTATCGTCAGTGGTTGCAGTTTTTGGACGTCCCGGACCTTCATCTGTGCCCTAGCTCTTACGACCAGGTTTAAATTCAGGTGCCAAAATTTCATTGTGGTAAATGATGAAGCAGAGAGGCAGCGATAACCTAGTGGAGATACCAATGGCAGTCCACGCAGAGGGTATCGGGTTCGAAACCACGGCGCACACGTATTTTTTAAATTATCGCTTGCCCCGTGCCTCGGGTCACGTTAAACCATCGGTCCTGGCTGTCATGAAGATGTTTGACAGTCGTTACGGGGAGTCAGTCAGTCACCCTCAAATAAACTGATACTGGTATAAACCATGGAATATCGCTATCCCTTTGGGTTGCAAAGGTCAAACGGCAGTCGTTCTGTAGAAAACCTGATATTCTGTCATGTCTGGTTAGACCAGTAAGCGGACCTCGGGCTCTAAGACGTGTTAGTTTTGGATGCAACCGGGATAACGCTAGGGCGATGATGGTGGAGCAGAGAGTGTCCATAGGCAGAGTTATAATCTAAATGGCGTTGTAAATTTAAATGGCGTCGGCGTATTGCCTTTTAAAAACAAGAATTTAATGACAGCTCGATACAAAATTTGCCATTTTCACAAAAAGACAATTTTTTCCACCTAGATTGAGAGTTGCCTATTGAAAAATAAATATAAGTACCTAGGTTTATGAGTTGCGTGAAGTGAAAGATGTCAATTTTGCACCCAATAGTTTGGGCATAGTTTTCAAAAATGTGAGGAAGCAGCTTGAAATACTACACGTTTATCTGCTAACGTGAAATCTTACATCATAATTTCAATATAGTTTCTGAGCAAGTGTCTTTGCTATTTTTGTTTATTAAAAATAACCTGTCAAATTGACTTCACGCTGCCTGATGGTAAGCTGACAGTGAAGTCCTATTGGGAAGGCCACCATCCAAAATTGCTGCTTAACCTCTTGTATGCCGGAATTCCAGACACAATTAAAAAGCTATTGTGTCACGCGTAGATCTGCGTTCCGGCATACAAGGGGTTAAGCAATGTGACATGACGGCCCTCACATTGACGGCCTTGAGAGATGCTTTTTCACGCCCCACTTAACCGCTTGACCGCTCACCATTTTTAAGTGCTTACTCAGCATCGACAACGCCGCCAGTTAAAGATGAGGGCGCGCTCAATCAATTAGTTTTTGTGCAATTGTTAATAATTTGAAAGGAGTGGTGTTTATTTTCCTGCAACCTAAGGAATGACTCATTCTAATGGTACAAAACAAATTGCAACAACGTTTGAATGAAATGTTTACTTTAGGCGAGCGGCCGTAACGTAAACAATGTCGTATTTACCGACTTACTCGACACTTTTGTTTATCATAATAAAAGAATAAGCTGAATCTGGTTTGCTGTTGTTTTTTCATGTACCTGGTGATATTATCTATGTAATAAAATAAAGTTATAGCAATACTTGCAGAAAATTATTAAGATGTAAGCATATGAAAAAAAAATATTTCGCTGACTTTGCATTCCGCGCGCGGGGCGTAATTATGGATTAAAAACATCATTGTAAACAAATTATGTAATTATATATCATACTTTTATGTATTTATTGTAAATTAACTGATTAATTATGAAGTTACAGCAAAAAAATAAATAATGTGTATTACTTTAATTATAGACAAAAAATTATCGTCAAGACGGCATTTTTTTAATTTTATGTAGAAAAGTTTAAATACATATGTATGTATATAAGGTTATATTTATGCGTTGTATTATTTTTTTATTTATGAGTATATAAATAAACCTTTGATAAAATATATAATACTCATATTATTTATGAGATACTAGTTATCGAATTTTTTGGCGGGAACTTCAGTTTTTTTGGCGGGAAAAAGTAAACAACTGTGCAGGTTCCAATAAAATAATTCTTATCAGATTCTTATCAGAATTGGTTTTTATACTTGGAAATCTAGTTGGAAAGAAAGTTATCTAGGTTTGAATCTTTTTTTTTTTGGTGTCGGGTTGGAAAATCCTCATGGAGTCCCTCCGCCCTGGGGGATGGGCGAAGGGGACTGTCAGACTCTTACTGACTAAAAACCAACCCGTGTGCCTCATGTACCCGTGTGTCGGAGGGTCGGGTTTCGCCCAAGCATACGTCGCAACCCCCCGACGGGTATTGGCCCGCCAGATGGTCCGGCGGGCCCCGAACAAAACCCCCTTGGCGGCGGATGAGGGTGTTGGGCTCCGCCGCCAAAATACCAAGCGGCCGCAGAGGATAGGGAGGACGGCAACGCAACACCGCATCTCCTCTTCCTCTGCGGCCCCACCGCGACGCATCGAATGGTGCGCCCCCATTTAGTCGCGGGAGATAGGGCACGCGGCAACGCAACACCGACACGCCTCTCCTCCCGCGACCACGCCTGACTGCGAAGGACAGACAGAACTGTCCCCCGCATCCGCACCGTTGGACGCATCCTGCGCAGGCCCCGTCAAGCCCACGCGGAGCGTCCCCTCCTGGATCCCTCTTAGCTTCACCGCGGGTTACCAATCCACGGTCACTGAGCCCCCCCACCACGACAAGGTGGAGATCCCACGGGGGGGAAGGTTTGAATCTGATATATAACATAAAACGGTATTTTAAAAAATAAAATATGAAAATTGGCACCAATTAAAAAAAATATATCTTTATTTTATTTTTTTATGTTCAATATTAAAATGTTTCTTTTTATTATATTTATTTCCTGTAAAAGTAAATTAAAAAACCTTTCTAACTGTGTATAATACTTATATATATCCCATTATAAAAAACGACGAGAAAATGGAATATGACCGAAATATAAATTTGCACTCAAAAATGGCGGGAAAAAATTTCTAATTTGCACTTTATACTGCCCTTGCGTGGGTTTCAACCATATTATATTGTTTTATTTTATATCATTGGAAATTTCATTTAATTACGCGTCTAATGATATGCAACATACCGCAATCGGTTAAGTTATCAGAGTTCTACAAACAGATTAGTGCGCAGCGGAAAAGCGTGGGAAAAATTATAATTTACGCTTTCATCTGTTTTTGCAAAAAGGGAAAATAGTCACTTGTGCGCGGTTAAGCGGTTAAAGGACCCAAGATCAAGGGAGGAAGGAAACACGTGAGCTGGCAGTGAGTTCCACATCTTTATGGTACGGCAAAGATAAGATGTACCGAACCTTTTCGTACGTGACGGTATCTAATCTACCGTATAAGGGTGGCACCTTAACCCGGCACGTGTTGTTCGGGATAGGGAAGGAGAGGGTGGGATGAGTTGAAAGAGTTCTTATGAACACTCACCGTGATACAATCGATAAAAGACAGCCATTGAGGCTACGTCCCTTCGTAATTGCAGAGATTCAAGGGTCTTAGTAGCCTCAAGGTCACCTATGATACGGACAGCACGCCGCTGCAACCTATCAAGGGCATCTAGCAGATACTGAGCGGAGCCGTTCCAGAGATGAGAGCAGTATTCCACGCAGGGGCGAACCTGAGTCTTGTATAATAGACACAGCTGCTCCGGCGTGAAAAACCTCCTCACTCTGTTCAGGACTCCGAGTTTTCGAGATGCCGATTTAATGACACCCTCAATGTAGTTTGCAAACCAATTTTAGTACCTAAGTCTGTGCCGATTGTATAATAAACTGTTGGCAATTTCTTTAATAAATTTTAATATACACTGACGGACTCATAAACTGCATCAAAGTAATAGACGACTTTGAAATAAATATTTTAACCAAGTATGCAAACTTTCTATACAGATTTAAATTGAAACCTCTAGATTGGTTCGTGAACTTTAAAACAGCGTAGGGTCATGTCCTTAAGTTTAAGTTTGTGTACTGGAAAGGACTTTAAGACGGTTTTGAAGAAAAAACTGAAATTTTAGGAAATTGGTTTCATAAAAAAATTGGTTTTAACAATAGGCACAAACTTTATACAATGGTTTATTTAGGTTTTAATAAGGCGTATTACCTCCACGTGCCGTTATTACGGATTCTAATCGGTTCCGCATAGATTTTATTAGGGTTATTAAAAGATCATGCGGAATATTGTCCCATTCTTCTGAAAGTGCTGTTCTTAGTGCTGCTACTGTCGTTGGCACAGGATTTCCCGCATATACAGCTCTTTTAAAATGTTTCCAAACATGCTCAATGGAATTAAGATCCGGGCTGCGTGCTGGCCAATTCATTGTACGTATCCCAACCTCTTCGCAATATTGTCGAACTTGTGTAGCAGCGTGCGGCCGTGCATTATCCTGCATTAAAGTAATATTTTCGCCTATGAATCCCATGTAAGGCACCACGTGATCTTCTAAGATCTCTGTTAGGTAGCGATGTGCAGTCAAACCCCCTCTATTACCATTTTGACGGACCATGTCTATGAATAAAACTTCTGTTCACCCGTTCATTGAGATGCCACCCCAGACCATACACGAACCGCCTCCAAAAGGAACACGCTCCTCAATGCAACATTGAGCATATCGCTCCCCACGTCGAGAATAGACTTTTCTGCGACCATCTGCACCATATAAACATGTCCTTCACTCGTTCGTGAACAATACGGAGGCCCATTGCTCTTCTGTCCAATTTAGGTGATCACGCGCAAATCTTAAGCGAGCTTGTCTGTGAGCTACAGGCAACTTTGGACCATTTCCATTTGCTGGTCTAAAAGGGGTGATATCCGCTTCCTTTAACCTTCTTCTTGCTGTTCGTGCACTCAAATTTACTCCACGCACTTCATTAAGCTCTGTTTTGATGTTAACTGACAAGAGGAAACGACTTCGCAGGGAAGTTGTAACAATAAATCGGTCATCACGACCAGTGGTTGCTCGAGTCCTGCCTTTTTTTTTTTGTTTTACGAGGTGGAAAATCTCTTCGGATCTCCTACTCTTGGGGAAATGAGAGCCAGAGTACATACTCTTATTATTATAGGTTTTTAGTGGTTGCACCACATGGTGCAACCACAGGACGGCAACGCAACACCGCATCTCCTCTTCCTCTGCGGCCCCACCGCGAAGCATCGAATGGTGCGCCCCCTTTTGGTCGCGGGAGATAGGGCACGCGGCAACACAACACCGACACGCCTCTCCTCCCGCGACCGCACCCGACTGCGAGGGACAGACAGAACTGTCCCCCACACCCGCACCGTTGGACGCATCCTGCGCAGGCCCCTCTAAGCCCACGCGGAGCGTCCACTCCTGGGATCTCTCTTAGCTTCACCGCGGGTGTCCAATCCACGGTAACTGAGCCCCCCCACCACGACAAGGTGGAGATCCCACGGGGGGCTCAAATCCTGCCTGTACCACGTCTCCTTCTGTAAGAACCTGTCTCCACAAACCTTCTGTATATTCTAGAAACCGTAGGCTGGTTTAAATTTAAAGGGGAATGCCAAGTCGCCATAGTAATTTAGGCCCATAGTGCACATTTATACAGATTCATGATAATGATAGCAGAGAATGGCAATAATTAATTAGTAAAAGAAGTGATTTAGAAAAAAGTCGGCATTTTAAAGTTATTCAATAATTTTATCTCTCGTCAATACATGTTATATAAAATGTCCTGTATGTAAAATCCTTTATTAGTTTATCTATTGTTTTATTTTATTTATAACTAAAATCTATTAGAAATAAAATAAAACACATTACATTGCAGATTTATAAATGAAATGAAATGAAATTAGTCTTTATTTCGTGTAAACTTTGTTTAAAGTGCTTACGAAACGTCAATTTTAAATGTATCAGTTTGTACAAGTATGTATTTTTATGTTGAATTAGAGCAGCTCAATCCCAAGCATTTTTGTCGTCTATATATTCGGAAATTTTATAATATGCTTTTAAACACAATTTAGTTTTACCAATAATCTTAAATTTATTTAATGTTAAATTTCTTATATTAAGAGGGAGCTTGTTATAAAAGCGTATACACTGCCCCATAAAACAGTTACTTATTTTGTGGAGGCGGGTGCTATGAACTACAAGATTATACTCATGTCTAGTATTTACAGTGTGAAGATCACTTTTTTTACTAAATTTGTAAATTTCTTGTGGACATATAACAGATTATCGTATATATATTGCGATACAACAGTTAGAATGCCTATCTCACTGAACTTTTCTCTTAGAGAAACACGAGGACCGAGGTTGTAAATTCCCCTTATTGCTCTTTTCTGCAGAATGAATATTGTGTTAAGGTCTGCAGCATTCCCCCAGAGAAGAATCCCATAAGACATAATAATATGAAAGTAACTGAAATAAACCATTCTAGCTGTATCTATATCTGTAAGGCGTCTAATTGTCTTAACTGCATAAGCTGCAGAACTAAGTTTGCCCGAAAGTCTTTCTATATGCGGACCACATTGAAGCTTGGTATCAAGCATAATACCTAGAAACATAGTTGTCCCGACGGGCTCAATTCTGGATTCCTTAAGTTGTACATTGGTTTCCACCTGTTTAACATTGGGCATTGAGCATTTTAATAGTTTGGTTTTCTTATCATTAAGCAATAAATTATTTACATTAAACCAATTAACAACTTTAGAGAGTGCATTGTTTACTTCGTCAAAATTTATCTGCTGTCGTCTAATATTAAAAATTAAGGAGGTATCATCCACGAACAACACAATATCATGATTCTTCTTTACGTAATAGGGTAGATCATTAATATAAATCAAAAAAAGAAATGGTCCGAAGATTAAACCCTGCGGGACGCCCATTTTTAAGGCAGAACCTGGAGATGTCTTGTCATTGATCTGGACCTTCTGGATTCGGTTGCCCAAGTAAGAAACCAGGAGACCGAGAGCTTTGTTCCTAACGCCGTAATGATACAATTTCCTGACCAGAGTGTCATGATGTACACAATCAAATGCTTTTGACAAGTCGCAAAAAATACCTAATGCATCTTGCGACTTCTCCCAAGCAGCAAATATACTTTTGAGTAACTCAACTCCTGCGTCAGTAGTCGAACGACCCCTCGTAAATCCGAACTGTTTCTCGTGGAGTAGATTATGACTATTAAAATAACTAAGTAACTGACGAAGAATTAATTTTCAAAAATTTTACTAAGTGTTGGTAATACAGAAATAGGTTGAAAATTAGAAGGGTCGGTTGTGTCACCAGATTTAAATAAAGGTATAACTTTACTATATTTCATTAAGTCAGGAATATTCCGGAAGCAACGCAACCATTGAATACCTTTGCAAGATGTGAAGCAATTATGGTAATAATAGACGAAGTAGTCTTCACTGACAATCCCCACAAATCCATTGTCTTTTTCATATTTATAGTTTTAAATTGTTTAAAAATATCGTCAGTAGTAACAACAGTAAATTCAAAGGCTGCATCACATTCTGGCACGCAGTCCCTAAGAAGCATTTCAGCCGACATGGAAGATGAGTTGAGCGACTCTGTTGTCACTATAGGTATATTAGCAAAGAAATTCTCAAATTCTGTCGCAACTTCCAGGTCCTCTGCAATACTCACATTATTGATTTTTAAAAGGAAGTCGCGCGCGGCTGCGTGCTTTGGCTCTGCCAGTTTCATTGTTGATGACATTCCAGGTAGCCTTTATAATGTTTTCTGATAATTTTATTTTATTTCTCAAATAAATAGATTTTGCTGTATTACAAGCTTGTCTAAATGTTTTAGAATATTTTCTTACGTAATTAATAAAGGTTTGACTATTATTATAAGACTTTTCATTATACAGTTCATATAACCTAATCCGGCTTTTATGAATACCTTCAGTTGCCCAGTCACTAAACATCAGACGGTCAGTTACATTTAATTTTTTGGACGTAAATACAGTCTGAAATTCGTCATTAATTAAGTTGAATAAAGAGTTATATAACTGATCCGGATG